>JADBJO010015271.1:27500-44383 GCA_016801955.1 Conus betulinus
TGACAATCCACACTCACATATACGCAACAGGCTGCCTACCTGGATAGTGCCAACTGAAGAGCTGCCTGCAGGCACTTCATTTAGTCATTTTCCGTGTCATCCAGTCAACAACGTTTACTTAGTTTCCTTACTCCTCCATTCTTTCAATTTGTCACGCAGGGTGCATGCTCTGTGTAACATGTCATCCATACCAACGGCCAAACTGGCCTTCTCTTCCGAAAGTTGGTAATGGAATTTTGCATGGGTGCAAGATGTTATGTGCACGTTCACACATGGAACCTGGGTTTACAGTCTCATTCGAAGGACCGTTTGGGAAATGGAATCAGAACCAGTGGTAACTCGGAGGGAAAAAATCCACTGGTACTGAAATGGCGTGGTGGGAGATTCAAACCTGCAACCCCAGGATCACCAAGATCACGAGACTGGCTCTCTACCACTGAACTGTTCTGGCCCCAGAATAAGTTTACAGGCTAGGCAAATAAATCCAGGGAGTCAAATATTTGATATGAAGCACACGCCAGGAAAAGGATTGCGATATTTGACAGTCTGCATTGCAGGCGCACTGGTTCACACCCATGTTTTGACATTTTCTCCTCGATTGAACCGTTCAGCTGATTGATGGGCCTAAGCTGCTTTGGGCATGCCCATCAGTTTTTATTTGTTCTGTGGAAAGCAGGGTCAGTCTCACTGAATGTAAGCTTTAACATGATCACCATCTTTGCAGATTTCCGCATATCGTTTATTTGATTTTTTATGGCTTCATTCAGTGACCCGAGTCTGTACTATGTGATTTGCTTCATGAGACTACAGAGGACAATGACGTGGTTGTCAAGGATCTACACTACATCAGAGTTATAAAACAGCAGTGTATTCATTGTTTGAATCTAGCTTATTACTAGTTCTTTCATCAAATGTGAATGTGAAAGGGTTACTTGTTTTTCTTAAACAGTATTGAACTTACTTTCATTAGTCAGTTCTCTCCCCTGGATTTCACCTGAGATGGCCCAAGTGTGAATGTACAGGCATGAAAATTTGTTTTCTGTTTGGCAGATGTTGGTCGATTTATTGGTTTCAGAAAATGTTTTTGATTCTAGTGTAAATTGGTTAAGACAGTGTAGGGGGTTGAAGGTATATGTATATATTTTTTTTTGCTTGCTGCTTTTTTGGTAAGCATGAGCTAAAATAACATTTTCATATTCATTCAGTTCATTCTCAAATGGATGACTCCCAGTTTGCTTGGCCCTCTGAAACAAATTACATTGCATTTATATATATATATATATTGATGCTAACTGATACAGTTACAGAGGAAAATGATCATTTATCACTAGAAAGTGCAATTTGTGGACAATGGCACCATATTGTTGATTCAGTTATTGAAGTATTGTGTCAAAATGATTGGTCAGGAAGTAAAAATAAGATAGTTTTTGTGACAGAGATATTTTTTTTGTGGTAACAAGTTGAACTGGAAGTGGGTGTAGGAAGATGTGACGATAATTGCGTGGTCTTGTCATGTAAGACGTTGTTAGTTGAGAGGCGCCGATCAGAGTGGAAGACTCCATTGAAGGAATCTGTCATCTCCAGCAGCGCATCATCAGTTAATGTCTCGTCCTCATCTTGAAACAGTGTGATTCAGAGGATTCAGTGAGACAGCATCGAAGTGTTGTTCACACCTCTTCATCATTTCTAGACAGTGTGATTCAGAGGATTAAGTGAGTTGGAATTGAAGTGTTGTTGACATGCTGTGGTGTTTGTTGTGATGCAGATGTTCCCAAGCTATCCGGAAGGCTCCAGGAATTGAGTCAGACTCACATCCAGCAGCAGGTATACTCGCTGAGCATGTGTTTCCGGCTAGTATGGATGAATATGACAGTAGCAGGGGACAAGCTCAGATTTATTTTAAATTGCTCCAGTTTGTGAAAGGTGGTTGAATATGTCACTGTGAATGTTTTCCAACAACAATTGGCATTGACAGGCGTGATAAGCAGTGAACAATTTTAAGGTTATTTGATGATTCCTACCATTTTTTTTCCTGACATCTGCTTAGACTAAACTTAGGCTTGACGGGTCACTTCTTATGCAAACATCTATGAATAATGTGCATTCATTGTACTAGGATGCATTGTATATCTGAAATGTCATATGCATACATATGAATAGAGTATATTGATCACGACCATTTTCAGTGGAAATCTCATTTGACCAAACTTTACAAATACTGCACATTAATTATAGTACACGGTTGTCAATTCCAATGCCTGTAAAACACTTTTCGTTAAACCTGCTCATGTGATCACATGAGACAAAATCCTCCCTTGAAATGTCTAGCTGCCACTGGGAACATCAAGTGTTTATGTATGTGTGTACTTGTGTGTGTGTGTGTGTGTGTGTGTGTGTGAAAGTCATTGCATTTAGTTTTTTACGTGTGGCGTTCTCAGCTGCAACGGATTTTTTACACCCGTCTTGTTTCTCCTGTGCAGGATGCCACAGCAGAGTTCATAGAGGGGACAGCCAGACTGATCAATGACTACAATGCAATAGTATCCTTTTCAGTTCTGGCTGGAAATTAGCCATGCAACTTGGGTCGCTGATGTTGTGAGCTGGTGGGTTCTATTCATTCTTTTTTTTTCCCAAGCAGACAGAATGCTCATATTTACCAATACAAATCCCACTCACTTTCTTCAAAGTGATTTTGTGGCTGTTGATTGTGAAAGACTGTCCTCATTACTTTGTTCGGCATGATAGACTTCTGTGTGGATGTGAACTGCCATTTCTGTTCTGGACAACACTCAACGGTTTTGCATTTTGTTTTGGTTTGGGAAAGGCATGAGTGGGGTCAGGATAATTCAGGGACAGAGGAATAAGGTAAAGCACAAAACTTTGATTTGGGATTTTAACAGGAATTATATGATGTGCATGTTAGCCGTCTCTCACAGACATACCACACCAGTTATTACATGCATGACGTTATCTTTTGCAGGTATATAAGATTAAAATGTGCAAGTTTAGCTATGCAGATTACAGCTACAACAGAAGCTGAAGTTTATTGACTTCATTTTGTTCCTTGACGTCTGTCCAGCTCACCATGTTGTCCAAGATGTTTGTACAGTGGGAAGCAGAAATCACCAAGCTAGAGATTCAGGCACAGTCAAAGACCTCGGATGCATGAAAAAGAAAAAAGTTGACAGGCAGTAGTAAATGGACACAAGTGTGTGTGTGTGCCACTGCTTGCAAATTTAGAGGGAAAACGTGGGAATTTATCTCTCTGCTTTTGACAGCAAGGTCAGGTTTTAATGCTTTATTGTATGTAGATGGCGGCTCTAATTTGACAAGGGAAAAGAATGGTGGGAAGATGAGTGGGGAAGAAATGTGGGAGGGGTAGCAAGGGGTGTGGGATTGGGAAGGTTTTTTTTTGGGGGGGTGGGGGTAGGGGGGGGTGGTGGTGGTGGGGGGACTTGTTTCTGAGATGTTTCTGGTTATATACACTTTAGTAGAGTAGTTAACACAATCAGAATGTAATATTCCTACTTTTTTTTTTTCTTCTTTAATTAGTACTGCTTTTGGAGCAATTATTTCATTTGGAAAAAAGTTTTACATAGATCAGTGGAGTATATACAATCTGCCTATCCAATGGCCATTTTTAAAGCATAAGGAACTTAGTTCAACTCGTCTGAAATGTAGTGATAGTGGCGATATAAATGAATAAAAAAGAAACTGAATTAGCACTAATGGATGGTGTATTGAAGGTACTGCACCACATCATAAAAATCAGAATGGTTAGCAGATGAGATGGAAGTTAGTTGGACAAAAGGAAAGGTAAGGGTCTCTAACAAATTTAAATAGGCTGGGTCTCTAATGAGTTGATCAAGCAGTGAAGCACTTGTCAAAACTGCGATTCTGTGTAGTAAAAGTGCAACTTTGTAATTCTGTGTAGTACAAGTATCCCGCTGCTGTGCCATTTGGTTCACTGGTATGTTTGTAAGGCTCTCTGGTTTAGTAAGGGACTTCTTTAGCTTGTATTTGAATGTTATCAGTGTTATATTTATTGCAGTCTCCATTTATTTTCACGAATATTCCCTTGTGGTGAAAAAATGAAGAGAAAAAAACCCTTTTTTGTTTTTTGTGCAGGTCATCATTTTGCATTACGCCCATAACTGTGCTGTACTTTTTTGTTTTTGCTCTCCTCCATTTGACGCTCCATTCAAAACACATGGAATGATTGCAGTGTGTATGAACAGAAAAACATGCTATAGAGTGTGCATGTTGTTTATAAGAGCGTGCATGTGGCGTGAATTTGTTTAAGAGAGGAGGCAGTTTTGTGATTTTTTTTTTCTTTCTTTTTTTTTTTTTACAAATGCTTTTTTTTTCTTTGGGGGTCCTTGAAAGGTCCTTGGTATTTCATGACTGGTAGTGTTTGGGAATCCTGGCCCTGACATGATTCTCACATGACTCTCAGCAACATGATTTTCATTCACTGATTTATTGTTAACAGGAAATCATTTGACTTGCCATTGTTACCTTGTAATGTTCTGTTTCATCCCCCCACTCCCCTGCTTGCGGCACTGCAAGGGAAAAGCACTTTTGCTATGAAAGTACTTTCGCATGAGAATGGTACATGTGATTGAATATGCATGCATCACCATGACTATGTGTATACATATGTGCATATGCACACATATTTGTGTGTGTCCACATGGTGGTTGAAAGAGTACAGAGGCTTTGAATGAAGTTTATGTATGTATACAAGTTGATGTCACAGCATTTGTTTGCTTGAATAAACTGGATTAGGTTTGAATCCCATCATTCTGTTTTGAGTGAGAGAAACTTCTCCTTTTCTCTCAGTTTCTTCCTTTACTGACTACTCTCTGTGATTGAAAGATTTCTTGCTTTACTGCCTATACTTTTTGTGATTGAAAGATTTCTTGCTTTACTGCCTATACTTTTTGTGATTGAAAGATTTCTTGCTTTGCTGCCTATACTTTTTGTGATTGAAAGATTTCTTCTTTACTGCCTATATTTTCTGTGATAGATTTCTTGCTTTACTGCCCTATACTTTCTGTGATCGAAAGATTTCTTCCTTTACTGTCGCTATTTTCTGTGATTGAAAAGATATAGAGTATAAACAGAAACCTGAAAGCAGAGAACAGTGGAAGTGATATGCCAGGCCAAAATGGAAAGCACCCAACATCACACCATTCCGGACAAACCATCACCACCAGTCGCGTCTGACACTGCACATGTGTATTTTCTCCTGTAGGTTTCCACCTTCTCCAGGAAATTCCCAGTTCAACAGAACTCAAAACTGAAACCACGTGATAATCCTATCACCTCAACTTTAAATCTTGAGAAATGGTACTGCAATGCAACACTAGTATATCATACAATTGTGTTGTAATCTCACTCAAGCTCTTTTTTTCTCATCACAAATTGCCAACTTTGCTTCCTCCCTAGATTTATAATTATTCAATTTTTTCTTCCTTTCTCTTCACCTTTTTTTTCTCTCTTCACCATTTGTATCGCCCAAGACATACAATTATTAGTTTTCAGAGTTCCAAAGACTGTAATGATAAATAATCATCAACAATCTCATTAATCTAGGTTTTCCACATACTTCTTTCAACACAAAAGAATAATACAAGTCAAGTACCCTCAAAACACACACACACACAGTGTCGTTAAGAAAAAAAAGTTGAAGCTAATTTTGTGCTTATTAAAGCACCATCTAGAAGAGAGATGCATAGTTTTTTTTTTTGGGTTTTTTTTGGTCATGACACATGACAAGTCAAGTCTCAGAGATGATTTTGCACCATACTCAACAAGCCCATTGACTTTTTTTTTTCTCTTTCATCTTTTTTTTAAATCATCTTTGTGATAAGCCTATCCTCCTTAAATACCAACAGCCAGACTATCTTTTGAAATTTAAAAAAAAAAAAAAAAAAAAAAGAACAAACCCACCTATATGGGAAAAAAAAAAACAGTAAAAGGAAAAAAAAAAAGATTTACTGTTGACTAGACAAGTTGGGAGTGCAAAGCAAACCTTTAAGCCAGGATTTCTGAACACCAACAAACTCACTCTAGAAGTAAATTGGTTATGGTTTTGATATTGTTACAAAAAAGCGATTCCTAAAATTTTCCTTCACATGATGATCTAAACTTAGCCAATTCTGACTCTTTGTTTCCTATGCATGGTAACATTCACTCACTCTATACTGGAGGGAAAAACAAACGTTTAAACTTTCTCCCTGAAAAACTGACGTGATTTAAAAAAAAAAAAGAAAAAAAAGAAAAAAAGTTTGTGGCATATATATATATATATATACTTATATAATTGTGTGTGTGTGTGTATTTTAAATCAGGTTTGAAACTGTTGTGTTGAAAGCAAGTACACCATATTTCAAGGAATGGTTGAAAAAAATGCACATTTGAAAACATTAAAAAAGCAACATCATACCAATTTCATGATAGAGGTTTCACATGTGTGTTCATTTGACATATGCTCATTTGACATAGTTCCATTTTAGAGTCTGGAATCTTACCTTTCTTAACCCCTTCCTGCTAACCACCACCCACAAATCTTTTAAGTAACACCACCACCTTCCCCGAAAAACACATCCACCTACCCCCCCTTCAAATGCTTACAAAAACGTTCAAAACAACCTATACCCTCAGCCACTCTTCCAAACACATGTGGTAAAAACACTCTTGTAAACATAACATACAATCCATAGTTCCGTCAAACTAAATGCTGAAAAATACAATATTAACATATGGACATTTCACTGCTGATTCTATAAACCTATCTTGCACTTTTAAATCAACAATTTACACCTATGTTTAACAATTATTTCATGCAATGATGTTTACTTACATTGTCTTAAATGTTCAAAATTACACTAGCTGTAATATTTTGAGGATGCAGGTTAGAAAAGCAAAAATCATACCATCTTTTGCATGTCTCATATCAATTCTCATCAACACATAACTTTAAAGCATGCACCTCGGTTTTCCTCCTCGCGAAAAAAAGAGAGAACTTTTTTGGCACTCAGCTGTGATTACATAAAATTAGTTGTCTTCGCTATGTTAGTTGTCTTCGCTGTGCTTCTCATTAATCATGAATCAGAGTAATGAGTATTTATGCTGTGTAATATATTACACTGGAACGCGCCGGAATGGGAGCAAACTAAAGGATGGAACAAGATTAAAATGTTTCTTAAGTCAGAGTGTTGACAACAGATGTGTTGGAATCAGGGACTACAAAAGCATAAAAAAAAAAAATGTTTTCAGCCAGAATATAGACAACAAATGGTTCTTCCATGTATGGGCCACACTTTTTTTTTTCTATGGCTGGATTTCTGGCCACAGTCGGAGAAGTGGCAGCCATAAATGTTCCAAAGTGGTAGAAAACATGAACACCAGACAATCACAATAAATACATTCTGATTCAACATGAATCTGGTTCCCAGCCACTGGCACATTCAAACATTCACACCTGACACAACTGGGCTGTTCTGTGCCAACCATCCAGTACATGGAAAATGTGACTTCATGGCAAAGACGCTGCAATAGTCAGAAGTCAAACAGAACAATTACTCTTTAATTTAGGGACCCAATACCCTCAATGTGTCTGCAAAGAGATACGCTCTTCCTAAGTCAATTACCGGTATGTATGATGACTGTATTTTTCATCTGTGTATAAATTAGATCAATACTGTTCACATCCAAAGGAAAACAACTAAAGCTGTGATAAATATGGTGGACTTCTTTTTTTTTTTTTTTTTTTTTGAGTGCGTTCTTGTTCCTAAAACAAAATTACAGAACTCAAGAGCTCCGAGTATTGTGAACCAACCTATCTGATCAAAATGAGTACAGCCATAGATTTAAAAAGTATTCATCAACAGAAGAATTAATTCCAGAATTACAACAAAAAAAATCAAAGTTTTGCACATATGTACTCATAAATATTAAATAAATAGGAAGTCAAAATGCTTATCTTCACCCCCCCCCCCCCCCCCCCCCCCCCCCCAGCTGAACAAAAACTGCAATGTTTAGCGCTTCAATACTCTTTGCAACACTGATTCCACCATTTGATTTCTAAAAAAAGGAAAAAAAAAAACCTCTCACCATAAGCCAGATACTTTAGAAACAAGGTCATGTCTGTAAGCTAGGCCAAGTGAAGAAATAAATAATATGTAGAAAGTTCACTGGCAGGACCACAACTGATGACCGAATGAAAAACACTCAAAGCATAGTTAATGTACATTTGTAAACCAGAATGGTCACTTTGAAATGTGAATTCTGAAATACAAAACAAACAGAGACCCAAGGCCAGATGAAATAATGCAAACAGACCAGACAGACTGCATGCCACTATCTTGTTTGAATCATCGTTTATGCCTCTAGCTCTTCCTGCGGCTCATTTTGCCTTAAGCTGTAAGGGGCAGGTAAGACCTAGAAAACTTACATCTCCTTTTCTGCACACCTGTTTTGTTCATTAAAAGAAAAAAATTGCCTCGTAAAATTTCTGTACTGAATCTCTGGAATTCCACCAGTGAAATATAATGCATCAAATTTACCTCAATGATAAAAGCATGCATAAATAATCATTCTAACACAATGTTCGGTAGATTGGTGACCTTACCGGCAAATATGCACAACTTCTTTATCTATTAACTTATTTTTATCACAATCATTCTCAAAGCCTAAAATAATCTTTTGTGTCTGCTGAAAACATTTCGCAGACATCACAAACAAAAAAAAAAATGCTCATAAATAAAGAGTGACTCTACTACTTACTTGAACACTGAAAATCTCGCTGAAAATCTGTTAAACTGATTTTACTTCATACACACCTGCGTCATACCCAGAACAATGCAGACCTTTTGATTCAAGCAAACAAACCTTCATGTCAAAGCACTGATAATAAAAGCTTTGTTATTAAACTTAATGCGGCTGGACCAAGCATCCTCTTTCTTCTTGCTTTCTTATCTCCAGTGCCATTCCATGGGTACTGCTCCTACTCTGCCAGTTCCTGCTTCTCCACACACAGCGGAACTATGGTCTCCTGACATATCCCATTTTTGGCAATGCACAGGGACTGATCCATTCATCAATGACTTATTCCAGCTGTGGAGACAATGAACTCCTGCCCAGACACTTCAGTGGTGTTCCATTGTACAATTTCTCATTCCACACAGACAATTTAACTACCCCCCCCCCCCCCCCCCCCCCCCCGACGATGCTTAGTCAGTCATGGAGCTAACATTAATGACCATTCTCCTCTGCAGGGTGTCACCATGTCCATGACCTGAAAGCCCCCGTGGTCAAAACTCACCTGCGGCATGGGCGGAAAAGGAGATCTGAACTGAGGTCACCACGGCATCAGGGCTTGAACATGCTTAAAGTCAGCCAACAGCTAAACATACATCCCATCCCATGATTTGAGACACCCCAGACAAACTTCCAGATTCAGCACTCGCCTACTGTTCCTTTTAAGTTGTACCCTGGGACTTCAATGTATCTTTTAAATAATCATCTAATCCAACTCCGCATGCATTAGGTATGGTTGCTGACCTCTCTATAAATACTTCCCCAAATAATTTAAACACTTCTACAGACGTGGAACAAATCTTGGATTATGAATGAAAAAAAAATTCAGCCAGGCCATGTAGTAGTTGATATATAGATTGAAAGAGTTACTTCCTGCGAACCTTTTCTTTCAACTGGACATGCACAATACATGATATCAGCATTTACATCACTTGAAAGTTTCAATATTCCACGAAAACATATCACTTTTGTAGATCATAATCAGTTCATAGTAGCTTCACAGTGTCACAGTCTGTACAAAATCTGTAATAATCTGGATTGATTTATCAGTTTTTTCGCATCATAAAGTCTGTGCTAATCTTGCTGACTGATTGTGGGATCCAGTGTCTGATTGACATTTGCACCACTAGTCCACAACACACTGCGATGGGTTCAGACCAGGGCTACTTTCCCATGTTTCGTTGAAGTTGGGATAAAAACGTCTTCAACTTCTTGCTTAATCCTGCTGAAAAAATGTTCATATGGAGAAGACTAAACTGAACAATACCTTAATATATGGAAGTCAGTAAAGCATTCATTTGAAACATGCTCAGGAAATATAACATGCAAACATGATACTATATCATTTTTTTCATATAAAAAAAAAAAAAAAAAAAGAAAAGATTTTTAAAGGCTAACACATTATAATCCAACTCCACACCTAACTCCCCCCCCCCCCCCCCCCCGCCCCCCCCGCCTTTTTTTTTTTCCTTCAAACTCATTACACACAAAAACTGATATTTTCTTACCAACAGCCACATCCATTATCAGATTTAAGATTCCACTGTTGTGTCTAAACAGCATAGACACAGGTTTGCATCACTTGCTTCAAACATTCCAGAATCATTTAAATAAAAGCTTGGTTATTACAACCTCCATTAATTTTGTTATCCAAATCAAGTGCATGTACAGATGATCAACATGCATTTACAAAAAAGAATTCCAGCCAACTTTTACATTCACAACCAGAGAGAGAAAAAAAAAACAAAAAAACGGCAACAACAAAACACCCCCCAAAGTGTGCCTGTGTCAAATAAAACTGTTAAAACAAGGCTGTTTAAAAACAGTCAAAAACATGAAGTGTTTTCCAGCCATGCTAAAACGCCAGTTAATCAATCTCAATGAAGAAATTAACCAAATTTAGAAAAAGAAAAAGGATTGAACACATCTCCAACCTGGGACTTTCTTTTAGTTGATAGACAATGAAAAAAAAATCACCTGAGACACACTCAGTATAGCTATGTCGAACTCAAGAAGAAAAAAACGTATCCTATCATTTTTTTGTCTTTCAGTATCGATAAGTCTCAAACTGACTCACACATAGTGAGAAAATGCACATTTTGCATACACGTACACACTGAATCAATGTAACAAAAAGCATTTATACACTTTTTAAAAAATACAGATACACACCATCTAACAACCTCCTGTGTACAAGAGTGTACAAGCGTTGGCAAATATGTGGGAAGTCATGTACATGTGTTCTGCTTATATGTACTGACATACATACATTTTGCATTTATATGGTGTGAGGAAGCGCAGTTTCAGGTAGTCAGTTGAATGGTGGTGTGTGGGTGTGTGTGTGTGTGTGTGGTGTGTGTGTGGTGTGTGAGAGAGAGAATGTGCACAAGTGAATAAAGGTGTGTGTTTGTATACTACATTTGAAACATGTAACTGTTTATGCATGGACACAAACCATACTCTCTGTACTTATGCTCCATGTGAACACTTGTGGTCTCTGGCTGGCCTTTAAAGATGTATGTGTTTGATGAAATGTGCCATACCTAATAAATAAACCCCATACAAACAGTGCTATTAACCAAAACACAAAATACATAACCAACAATGCAGACTACTCCAACTTTAACCACAGTATGAATCGAAAAAGAAAGCACTCCTAGTGCCCTCCCACACTCATACAGCAAACTGAACAGATATGATTCACCTAGCACAGCCTACTTACCACCCACTTTATTCTCAGTTGTGCGTTCTGGACTTGCAATTTCTTGGTTCCAATCACTATTCCTCTGAAGATGGTATTTTGATACTGAATCAATGAACACTACATGCATGTTTTTCCTGCATCTGAGAACTCGCCTAAGCTTTTTCTTTTTTCTTTATGAGAAGAGACTTTATTATATAACTCCACCCGCTCAGAAAAAAAAACAAAAAAAATCTTCAAACAGAGAAAAGATCTCAACCTCTAAAAAAGAAAACAAACAAACAAAACAAAAAAAAAACAAACAGAAGCAAAGTCCTAAAAAAAAAAAAACATCAAAACACCTCAATCAACACAATCTTTATCCATTCCCTCAACAATCAATCATAAAGTCGTCATCTTCTTCCAAGTCAAGCATCATCATCCAAAGTGATGGCGTCTGCAGCGGGCGTCTGCCGAGGTCTCTTTCCACGCCCCAACCGCCTGCATCTGCTGCTTGGCGCTTGAGCGCGTGGGCCAGATCAGTCTGATAATCTTCCACTTCACTTTCTAGCTCCTCCTTGAAAAGTTTCTTCTTTCTTCTTCCTCCTCAGAGTCTGACAAAGCCAAATCCTTGTCCTTGGGGTCCCCAAGCCCTCTGGGGTGTCTGACCAATGGTCAGCAGTTGGATTTCTGGGACTGCTGTTGCCCGTACTTGTCCTTCCACACTGGAGCGAGAGTTGCCATCCTCCACCCCCTCCATGGAATGTGTCTTTGAGCTTCCCTCGTCTTCTTTTCGCTAGGGCATTCAGTGGCGTCTGCTGACCCTTGCGTTCCTTCCTGCGTCTGCGTGACCTGTAGATGCACAGAAATAAATTTACAAATACAAATCCTGAGCTTTGACTGACTTGCCTTGTTTGTCTCGAATCTGTTTGCATCTGCTGCATGTATTTCCCACAGTTCTGAGGCCAGTACTTTTTGTGCTAGGGTAATCATTTACATCCAGAGGTAAGTAAGTGACCGTTGAACACCACCCTTCCTACCATTTATCAGTGCTAAATTCACACACTTTCTGTACTTGCAATCTTACTGGAATTGAACAAGGTACAAAAAGGAACAAGTGAAAAGAAAATCTTTTTTCAGCAAATGAATCTCCTCAAAATCAGTGTTTCCCAAAGCACTGAGTAGGATCTTTGGATCGTGTAGTCAGAATACTTCTGTTTCCAGCACATATTTCTGTGTGATTTTTTTCTTCTTTTTTTTTTAGTATACAGATTTTTAAAGAGAGAAATTATGATTAATTAATCTGCCAGCCAAAAGGAACAACTAAAATACAAAACAAAACATGACATTTTTTCAACCTCTTTGGTCTTCTTTCAGGCAAGAAAACAACATTCAGGACAATGAAAAGGAAGAGATGAGCAATCACTTATCTTCTCAAATTTGGCACAAAATAGACGTCCATCTTGTGCTGAATTTGAGAAGATAAGTAATAGCAGAAGATCAAATAAAAATCTTTAATGGGAAGAATTGATTTTTAAACTGGTGTCTCTTACCCACAGCACAGTCAATGGGAACAGCAGCCTTACAGTCACCTACTTATAGCATGTTGCAAAAAATGTTACAAAAAAAAAAAAAAAAAAGAATCCTCAACAGACAATACTCTCTGTACTTTTGAAATATTACTTGAAAATGGATAGGTAAACACTGTGCAATGTCAGCTTAAAAACTTAGTTACAGTAACTAACACTACAAATGCTGAATGACGTTTCTTGTGTCAAAATGGATGAAGAGAGAAAAGAAATGACAGCAACGCCAAAGCATATGTTTTTTTTTTTTTTTTTTTTAAATCAGTGAGTGTGCAATGCTGTGAATGTTTATATACACGAACATGTAAATTAAATCATTTCAGTCATGGTCTATTACACTGTTTCTAATTTCTTTTCTTTTTACAAAGTTCCACAACTATCAATAATTTCATGATCAATTTCTATCGTCGCAAACCAAGTGAGACCGATAACAACAAGACAGTACAAAGAAGTCAATAATTTTGTGTTTCCCGGCAACACAAACAAACAAGTACGATACACGGACGTCGAAGGTAAGTAAATAAATACTAAATAAAAAGTACAAAAATAAAATTATAAAAATAAGAAAAAAATAAGATAAAACTAATAATACATAAAACATTAAGAATTATAAAATAACCCCCCCCCCCCCCGCCGCCTTAAACTAATATATAAATTTCGAAAAAAATAATAAAGCATAAAATCTGTAAATAAAAAAAAATATTAAAAATAAAATATATATTACAAAAGTAGTAAAAAAAAAAAAAAAGTAAAACGTATGTAAAAAAAAAAAAAAAAAAAGAGAAGTAAAAAAAACAGGGGAAAAAACATCGACACAAAAATATAAAGAGAATCAATGTAAAAACTAAAAAATACCATAATAAACTAGAATAGGCTAAGTTATATAAAAGATAAAAATTAACATACAACAGACACCGCCCCCGCGCATCTAAACACTCTACCCCCCATATAAAATAAAATAATGGGCCCCGATAAAAATAAATAAAAATAATCTAATTTCAAACTAAACCGTCGTCCAAACTATCATGTAATTGCACTTTATACTACAAAACTTGGTCAGTCGTTAGCCTCTGGCAAATTTTGTTTGCATACTATACAAAAGACAGGCTAACAGAGGCTCCAGCAGAACAAGCTGGTATAACATCTGTCCATTATCTGCTCCCTATCTGTCTGACCAGAGGTCTGGTATAGAAACAAAAACAAAAAAAACTTCAAGCATCGAACATCCACCTCTACTCAACAATACCACTCCCACTCTCACCTGCTCACCTTTTGTCACCTGGGAACAACATCCACCGACCCTCGCTCACCTGGCGTCGTCCTACTCTTCAGTCTCCAACCTCCATGTTGGGAGCAGGGTGTTGTTTCCCCCCCTTTTTCCCTCCTCAATATTTCATCTTGCTGCTTTACCTTTGCTGACAGTGTTATCCCTCTTCAGCATGCAGATACCTTACTTCCACCCGGTGTGCCGGTCTCGACCCATTCCTGCAGCGTAAACAAAATTAGCAGGTAATGCTTGTTCACTAATCCTCTGGAACTTAATCCCGTTTAGTTCAAATAAAATGCATTGTCTAACTAAACACAGCGAAAAACACACAAACAAAGTCACACACATCCTCCCTATTTTAAAATTTCTTCATGTAATCCATACATGATCAGGTATAATGAAATAGAAAATGTTAAAATAGATATGATGACATATTTATCTATATTTCCATAAATCCAGTCTAGCCATTCCGGTTTCGAAATATAAAACATGTCAATGTTGTATCACGAGCCTGTGGTGAGAAATGTGAAAACATTGTACCATGGAGCAACACCGACATCTTCATTCAAGAAAGGAAAGTTAGTCAAACATAGGTTAGACTGTTTGGCAAATAAAAATCATACAAATGCTAAAAAAAACTCCAGCATCCTAAAGAAAAATCTATAATATATAGTATAGCAATTACATGCATACCCCGTCTCCTGATGTAACTGAATCATCCCCTATCCTATACAGAACAATGAGATAGAGAATGACAAGAGACAGAGAGCGCGAGCGATGAGCCGAGAGGAGAGAGAGAAGGCGGTGGCAAATGTTAGCTTCTACAAATACGCCTGTCCAAATGGATTCATGGACATCATCATTGGCAACTGACAACAGATTAATTGCTAATAATGAACTGGCTCCAGAGTTTGTTCAGTTTTACTTCATCGTCCCACATCTCAAGTTAAGTTATTCAATTTGAATGGAGTCCAATGAAAGACTGTGCGAAGCACTGTTGAAAATGTCCAGGATAATAATCACCACAATATGTAGAAAGTGATGATTAAAAAGAATACGCCAAATGTATCTGATTTGCATATCAAACCAAGTTCTTCATCGTGGTTACGCGTATCTTTATGTACAGGTTTGAATAAAGCTCGAATCTCATCAGAAGCAGTTTTTGAGATAAGATGGATGACTAGAAGTACAAACAATTCACTTTTAAGAAATCACACACACACCCACTCAAAGAATAGGTCATAGATGACAGTGGTGAATTCGGAAACAAGTGCAGCAGTGCAGCGCATTGGAGTCACAGGGCTACCAGTGAGTGGACTTACACTTACAGTTTACTCTGCCTGAAAACCTATTTTCAACATTTTTCTGGGTCTGGAACTACATTTTAAACTGTGGGGGCAGCGGATCATGGAGGGGAAGGAGAAGGATGGGAAGTAGGGGGGGGCAACGACTTCATCATCGACAACATGGTGCTCTCATATTCCAAGAAAGGTGCCAACAGTGATCTGGCTTAATAGTATTCTGAAAAGGTCTGAAATGCCACAAAGAGTGCAGTGTTTTGTTTGTTGAAAAGTGCACCAGTGGGATACCATGCTGGTTGTCTGTAATGGTCCTAGCATATGCTATCGTTATGTGCAGACACACTCCCACATGATAGTCACTTTGAAGCAAAAGTGACAAATCTATATACATCACTCAATCCCTCAACGAGCTCACCAACAACAATACTTGGCCACTTTTACGTGGACACAAGCTTTTGTTCCATGATTTGGCTCTGATTTGATAAAATTCACATTTAGCTTGGCCTTTGTCACTTTTGGCAGATCGTACCAGAGAACATAAACCTTTACTGGATAATCAAAAGAAGTGTGCCTGAATCTAATCTAGAGCAACGCTAAATCGAGTCTGTACTAAATGAAACTGTTTCTCATCCATCATCATTCATACCATAGATTTTTCCAAAATGATACCATTATACTGGATTCCAGACGCAAGCAGCACAAGTGAGAGTCTAGAGTAATCACCTCTTGTTCCTAACAAAGGGCCAGTCTGACTGAGACAGAGGAAGAAGAAAAAGCTTGTCTACATAAGCGGAGGTAATTACTTTAACTTACCATGATCAGCATTCCCCCCTGGTCCGTCACGCATGTGACAGTCTCCCTCAACAAATCACGAAGCTTTTGGTTCAGTTAGATCAACCCACGATCTATTCCACCAACACGTCACTGGAAAAAGAAAAGCAAAAGGAAAAAAAAAACAGGGATTAACTCTGGTTATACTATGATATCTCACCATACTTGCACTTGGTGATTAAATAAATTTCCCGTCAGCAAAACCGGTGAACAATGACTCCCCTTTTCACCACTTTACGAACAAATATTGGAAAATGACCATTCCCCTAAGATCTATCGACTATTTTGACATAGTTGTATGAACTAACCTAAACCCTCAGGTTGGTGACTTTCTTTGGCTGAATTGTTTGGTGGAAAAGTTTTTTTTAAACAAACCATTTTGTGTGTTTTAC
>JADBJO010015272.1:0-40000 GCA_016801955.1 Conus betulinus
TGCTGATCATCTGAAATACTATGCAGGTTCATTTTTCGGAAATGAGACATTCTTTGATTTGGCGAATACAACCCATTTGACATGATAAACCTAGATTGTCTAGATCTTAGGAAGAGCGCACGCGCGCGCTGCCGCGCGCGCACCACACACACACCACACCAACACACACACACACACACACCCATCACGCCACACACACACACACACGGAAAGAGGGAATTCGTTGACGTTTCTTTTGACTCGAATCTGTCTGAAACAATGTCTAGCATTATCCCGTAGCCAGCCTGTGACGGGTGATGGTTTGTGGGTTTTCCCACTTGTGTACCAAAAATGGGTGTTGTTGGTCAGACCGCGGGGGGTGGTTCAACTATTTTCATCAGCTTTCTTTGAACGTTTGGTTATTTTGGTGTGTTGTTTGTTGTGGTGTGTGGTGTGTGTGTGTTAACGCACAGCGCACGCAGCCTCGCACATATGTTGGTTTGTTTAAGTTACAGAAATAAACAATTGGCTGCATTCCTTTTTTTTTTTCATTTTAATAAAAAAATGTCTAAAAAAAGGATGAAGTTCGTCTGACGGCTGATGATACACCCATAGCAAACGTGCTTGGTGAGTTTGCTGTGTCGATGGTGCTGGGTTTGGGATTTTCGCGCCCAGGGTTGGGGGTGTGATTGGGCTGGTGGACGTGATTGTTGATTTGTTTGGTGCTTGTGTTAGTTTGGTTGTTGGCGTGATGGTGGGTTTGTTGGGTCTTGTGGATTTGTTTTGTGTTCTTTGGTTTGTGGTGGGTCGCGGGGTGGAAGAGTCGGGGCGGTTGTGCGTAGGGGGTTATAGTCTGTTGGTGGTTTTTGCTCGTTTCTTTCTTATGTGCGGGGAATAGGTGGCTGTTTTACGGGTGTGGGTGGGTGGTTGAGGTTCGGGTTAATGTGGTGCCGGCTGTGGCTAAGGGGGGGGAGGAGATGAGAGGAGAACGAACACGGTGGAGAGGGTGGGGCGGGGTGTGGCGCGTGGTCGGGTGGAAGACATGTGGGGTGTGCTGTGCGGTACGTGCTTTGAGAATGCTCGTTCCTGCCTCGGTATGGTGTTGGGCAATGAGAACTAAGAGGAGAGAGCTGGAAGGCAGAGAGAGAGCACACGACTAAGGTAAGGAAAACGCGTGAGAGGCCACAGGGAGGAGCGCTCGCGACGAATCTCTGTTAAGAGAAGAGCAGAAGTGTAGGCTAAATCAAAAGGGTGCGGGGCGGGCGGTAGCTGGATTGCTCGAGTAATGCGTCGCGCGGCGAGCGAAGGGTGACGGTCAGGCGACGTAAATGAGAGCAGGTGAGTACGGAGAGTAAGAACAGAAAAATGGGAAAATAGAAAGAGGCTAGGGTGACGAGTTTTCCGGGATCGGGGCGAACAGGGGAGGGGAAGGTGCTCAGAGAAGCTTTGAAGCTTAGATCAAAAAAAAAAAAAAAAAAAGGGACAAGCTCCCGCCGCACCGGCCCGCCCAGAGTGTGAGGCCAGCAGATCGTAACCCGCAAGCCCAAAAGAATGATCGCGTGTGCTCGCGCACAGCTGCATGTGGTGTAGCATTCTTTGAGATGGAGAGAAAGAAGAAGAGAGAAAGAAAGAGAGCAGGACTGTGGGTGTGTGTTGCTATGGTAGGGCGGGCACTATGTGGTGTGGTGAGTGGTGTTGGGTTGGTTATAGTGGTGCTGTTGTGTATGTTAAGATCGGTGGTTTTGCGGTGTGGCGGATGGGAGATTATCTGAAAAATGGCGGCTAAGAATATATGGGATATAGATCAGGGTCTGTTAGAATGAGTGTGAGGGTATCTGTGTGATCTCTTTGGGGGGAGAGTGGGGGAGATATGAGGAAGAAAAAAAAAAGAAAAAAAGAGAAACAGAAGAAAATGGGGAGAATGGGGAAGGGAGGAAAAAAAAAAAGTTTTTAATAGAGAAAGAGGAATAGAAAAAAAAAAAAAAGAAAAAGAGGAACAAAAGAGCGGATGTTCAATCAATCAGAGTATGGTTGTGAGTGTATGGTTGTTCAAGCAATGTAAGAAAGAACAAACATTGAAACATCACCAGAGAATCAGTTGTATGTCAACTAACGCTGACACGCTTTGAGACAGCAAAATAAGACATATGGTTGGGGGGTCCTAGCGCTGAACGGAAAGAATATATCCAGAAAAATTTCATGCAATCCGTGTCTAGGGTCAACGTAGCCTTATTGAATGGCGTACAGTAACAAAAAACATATACTGAAAGATGTAGCATGTGTCCAGAATATCAAGCATTTAAAGCGCGTGCGACTACGTGAAAGGATGTGACTGTTAACATTGAAGCGAGGTATCTGTTGTACTCGTACGGTCAAAGATGGTTGGAATTTTGTCACTTATTATGTTTGAGTGGGATCCTTAGTCTTTTCCTATCGCGGAAAGTGTTGAGACAGTGTAATAGGTCCGCACTTCTTCATTAGCGGCTGGTGGCCAAAAGTGAGCTAAACGCTTTATCCTGTCCCTTTGTCTCCTCCTAATGTTTCCACTCGCGCAGGGCGCAGAGGAAACAGGCGCATGACGGAACCATTTTTAGTTAAGCCCTTTTTATGGTGTGTGTTTTCTGGCAGGTTTTGGATTCGGCCAGGCACCGCGATCCCCCTTTTGTTTCCTCTTACTCTACACTTTTTTTCTTGCTGGCCATTGAAATCGAAGAAAGAAGTCAAAAGAAACAAAATATTGAATAGAGAAAAGGAACACAGCAACATTCCTATCTATGGTCAGTGAACAATCAAAAGCCTCTAAGGGGGATGCATTTTCCGTCGGCTTTTTCACCTAGGCATTCATTGCTCAGGGCTTAAGAACTCCTCGGCGCAAAACAAAGAGGCAGCTGAGCCTAAAGGTGACCTTAAACTAGGCTGCCCGCACAGTGTGCAGTTACGAGCTGTGTGTGTTTGCAGGGGTACTACTTCTCGGCAAATTCAGGTAGAGGTAGTATAAAATTGAATGACAGTTATAAGAATAAAAGAAAAGAACCAGCAGGGGGGAACCCAAGACCAGCTCCAATGCAATTGACGTAAAATTGAAGTACGTTAACATAATACTTATTTTTCTACAGAAAGTAAGTATTACTTTACAGAAAATCAATTTTCCTTGCGTGACACTGGTGAAACAACAAAATTGCTGTCTTCGTGTTTTCACATGACTAAGCATCAAATTTGTTAGGAACACCCGCCCCGACATCACCTTCATCATTTTGCACTTGACAAATTGTTGATTAGATGCAGTATGGTCAGATCGTAAATGGATGCATCTGGTAAATACGGCAATACAGCTGACAAGAGTTCTATCAAAAGCCACTAAAGTTTACAGATAACACATTGCTCTAAACACACCACCTATAGTACATTTTTTCCTTTGTTGCCGAGTGATAATGCGGCTTTCGTTGAAGTGGAAGGTCTCTTGAGTTTGCAAATAAATTTTGTGTAAAGCTGGCGCGGTCAACGTTAGTGTTACACCTGTCTTAGAACAAGTCTTATTGGTATGGCAGACAAGACGTGTATCCATCTATGAATCCAAGCTGCACAATACTGCGCTTTTTTTGGCACAGTTCAAATAGCTGCCGTACATGGGAAAAAACCAACTTCTTCCTCGCACTGGACTATCAGTGTTACTGGCCAAAAGAAAGGCATTAGCTGATCAAAGCAGTGAAAATACCTCACACAACACTCCACTGTCACAGGTCGGACAGTCAGAGAGGCCAGTGTTTTCCAAGCTCCTGACAATGGAGGAAACCCATCCTCTTTGTTATATAGAGTGTACGTCCCCAGAGAAACCGTCTTCTGTCATGCACACTGCCTGCCTGATGTATTGGATGGTTCCAGTAGCCAGCCCTTCATGGAGCTCTTCAAGATTCAGCACAAGCTCTTACAGAGCGGGAAAGCAGGAAACGAGTGATGCTGCAGCTGCTGAAGATGGTCAGATAACACAATGTAAAAGTCGGTCCCCTACCTCCACCAGTTTTCCTCACCAGGGAACCACATTTCCCTGACATGGCAGTGATGTAAGGATCTCAACTAGATATCCTCACACCACGTATTCACATCAATAGTAATGTGTGCATTAAACTCTGGTTTGTTTACGAGCTCCAACACGGTCGGCGATTTGATGGTAAATAATCCATAATCACCTCGTTCATAATCACCTACTCTCGAGTCATATATGACATCTGAGAATTCACTAGATATAACAGTGATCGCGACCAACCTTTTTAAGCAAAGCCATTTAACATACCAAAAGCATCACGCGCCAAGTACCCTGCCTGAGTTGTAATTTCCACAGGCTGGAAATACTTTTGATATTTCATCACAATAATTCGGTCCACTCGGCTTATGTCACTAGCGTTTGTTATCACGACACAGTCAGCAGTGAATAGTCTAATGGTGACGTCAGTGCACGATGGCAGACAGCCTGGAACAGGTGAGCGCCAGAGAAGCACGGTCAAGGATGTGGAGCATCTTCAACACGTGCACCAACACACCACGTCCTGGTAGGCTGGCAAGGCTGAAGTGCCCACAAAAGCAGTGGTGCTTCAGCCACTGGGGTTGTGGTAAATCCTGTTGGAGAGTGGTGTTCTATGTGTCATCGAGGCTTATCAGATCAGCGTCCACAGCTGATCCATAAGAAGCTGTCATTGCTAAAGCTGACTTCCCATCGGGGATCTGTAACATGAGAAAACAGAACCTGGGTTAAGTGACTGCCATGAGGGATGATGGGGGGGGGGGGAGGAACTAAGTCAAGGAAGGAAGTAGTAGCCAACACACACGCCACGCCAACACATACACCTCCCACACACACACACACACACACACACACACCACACAACTTGTTTCTAAAATAGGGGGTAAAGTGTCAACAAAGAAGGTTACACTGCAACATAAAAAAGTAATAGCAGGGCCATGGGAAGATGGGTGAGACTAGGAGTAATTATAGGTAGTTTGGATCAGTTGTCATCTGTTTAAGCAGCTAGTTCTTTGGGATATGCTCGACAGCGTTAACCACCAATGGTATGGATGTGTCGAGAGAGAGAGAGAGAGAGAGAGAGAGAGAGAGAGAGAGAGAGAGAATGATGGGAATTTTCACAAGACTTCAATTTTCAAGAATAACATACTCTTTAATATCTGACCCTTTTTTGTTTCCTTTACACATTTGAACACCACACCATTCACTTTGGTTTTGAATGTTATAAGTTTTTTTCGATGTACCACACTAAATTAAAAAAAAAAATAATTTTTTTTAAAATTGCGCACTTGAATGAACACCCGAAATGCCTTTCATTGATGCCTGTTGCGATATTGCGGACTGTAACGGTGATATAAGCGATTTTTTCTCTATACAGCTGTGAACGAAATCATCATTTAGGATGGCCCACATTAAAATGCTTAGGCTGCCAGAGGAGATTGTCAGAATTTCTATGTCATGCGAAAAAGGAGGAGCGGAGGGAGGAGCAAAAAAGAGATGTTGCTGATCAGCTGAAATACTATGCATTCAGTTGTCGGAAATGAAGAAATTCTTTGATTTGAAGAATACAACCCAGTTGAAATATAAACCTAGATTGTACTAGGATCTTGCGCACGCACACAACACACACACACGCGCGCGCGCGCGTGCGCGCGCACACACACACACACACACACACACACACACACACACACACACACACACACACAGAGGGAAAGAGGCAATTTAGTTGACATGTTTTTTTTAAGATATTCCAAGCTTGTTCATATACCCTCTACCTGACACATCTACACGGCAACAACTGGAGAAGTGAACAAGCATAAATTAACGTTTATTCGAGACTGGCACAGCCTTTTCGATCTTATGTATAGTCGAACAATTATACGGACGAAATGCAGGTAACCTCACTTTGACTGGTATGAAAGTGCATATCTAATCAGGCAGGAAACAGCAAACATCGTTTAATTGTGTGAGCGAAACTTACCCTACTTGATTGTTATTTCATGATTGCTGTTCCCTGCCTCATTTACACACACACACACACACACACACACACACACACACACACGTGCGCGCTCTCGGATCCATACAGAAGCATAGAACATAGTGCGGACTGTGAACACATATTACTCCCCTAACCCCTACCAACTGAATCCCAACCGTCTCCTCAACTCCTACTCCTCCTCCTCCCCCCCCCCCCTCCCCTTCTCCCCTCCCCCCCGCCCCCGTAACGAATTTTGTCAACAAATTAAACGTGACATCAAGCCTTTCTCAGGAATCTTGTTTCCCTGGAAGCGAGAAATATCATTTTATTTGAAATTCTCGAAAGGGATATGAGCTTCTAGCCGGTAATGCGTCGAAGATCCTGGATTCAAGGTAACATTATTCCTTCACAAAGTGAGGACAGATCACGTTAATAGCGGTTAAAAGAAAGCGCTGATTTCCAGAAACAAATGTCCTTTATTATTTATTGTGAGACAGAACGACACAATTCTGGCCGATGACAGGACGGGCTTGCAGGAGAAGAGCAGGACCTAGCCAACTTAGCAGAGTGCCTTGACAAATGTTCTGCTACATTCGGCAAGGAGATCAGCGCCATAGAGACATAACTTATAACCAACAACACCAACGGCATCAGCGCTAATATCATCATCAAGGGAGAAAACTAGAGACAGTTCAGAGCTTCAAGTAACTTGGGGCAATTGTTTGAGATGGGGATCAAAACCTGATATGCCTTCTGAGCTACGCAAACGACAGCAACGCTAGCCAGACTTAGACCCATCTGGCCGATGATGATGCAGAGAAGTGTGATGTCACTTTGGAGTGGGTCGCCCATTTCTCTCCCCATCTCTCTCCCCCTTTCTGTCCCCCCCCCCCCCCCCCCCCCCTACCTTTTGCCTATCTCGTGTGCAGTTGATTGTCTCTGGTTGAGACAAGGGATGCATGTTCTCTCTCATCCTTCTTTCCTCCCATCACCTGCTCACTGGCCATCACGGGATCTGCTTGTGCATTATGTTATTACCTGAAGCAGCAAGATATGCATTGTACCCATGTCTTACAGGTGGGGAGAAGGTAGCTTTGTGACTTCGCGTAAAGGCTGAAAAATATCGCCAACATCTAAGAGATAGTATTATGAATCTGCAACATATTTCCCACACTGTAGTTGGTGAGGGAAGATCGACCTCAACCCCCTCCCCCCCGCCCCGGGCTTACTAACCTCCACCCCTTCCTCTTTAAGTAACACGATTGGCTGTCATGTGACGCTGACAGCTTGTCAATCTAACAGGTAGCAGAAACTGGGTATGTAGCTTAGCACACAAAAAGGAGAAACGTAGTCTCCTCACCTCACTGCACTACCAAAGGCTGTAAGACTGATCACCACCAGTGAACCTGATGACACAGAAAATAGGTTCAAGCCAGAAAAGGGAAGATCATCTCCCTATACTCTGCGACTGTGTGTAAGGTTCGCTGATCAACCCAGAAGAACTCAAAGTTGAAAGTTTTGAGACTTGCATTGCTTGTATGTATGCCATACGTTTTTAACAGTATAAATTTATGCCAACAATTGGTGACATCTATCAAGATGATAAACGAGTATTCCATTGTAATACTTCGTTTGCCACAACTTGGTAAAAACTGTTAAGATGCTTGGGCTGAGTGTGCATCCAAGCTACTTTCAACTTAATGTATAGGAAAAATTGAAGACTTGTTCTGTCTTCAATTATTTAGCAGTTTGTTATTGTCTCCTACCACTGGTTAAAATCCACTCAAAATCTGCGTGAAGGTGTAGGCTACTAATCATTAGCATGGCAGATGTATTTGTGCTAGTCTAATCGTTCGTCGGCCGAGATCTCACACAGTTACTGAAAGCCAGAGGGTAAGTGTGAAAACTCGTCAAGTCGGACTCTCGGCTACTTAACTACAGACCAAGTTTTTTTGTGTGTGTGAGCAGAGACTGGGTTGCTATTCCTGACCCCGAGTCTGCTTGCACAATAAAGGAGACTAACCCAATCAGCCAGCCTAAACAGGTGGACCAGTCACCAGCAACTCGAGAAGGATCCACACGCCTATCCAACATCTGATAAATTCTTATATTCCTATTGGATTCCAGCTCAACTGATCCAGAACTTTCCCTCTCTTAATGATGAAATAACATGGGAAAAGTCAGCCCGAACTGAAGTTTATTCATATATATATATATATATATATATATATATATATATATATATATATATATATATATTAAAACAAGTTTTTCACCTGAGTCTCGCTACCATTGGTTTCATGCTATTGCAATCTTCTGGCGAGTGCTGATGAAGTTGAATGACGTCATACAGGAATGAGTTTATAAAGTCTTTGACGTCAGTTAGTTTTCCTTTCTGCTAGTTTTTCTTTTTTCTTTTCGTGCCTGCATTTTGATATTAATTCTGTTTTTTTTTTGTTCAATGCATCTTTCTTATGCAAGGCTATTTGAAGCTTTTCTTCTATGCATAGATTGCATTGTCCACTCTCTCTTCTATCAGTGTTGGATTTTCTCAGGATCTCCCATGTGATGGAGTAGTCAATGGTCTTTCTTTTTAGTTGCCAAATATACTTCGAAAGCTCAGTGTCATTACAATATTTTTCATTCTTGAATGATTTTGTGTGGTTTCTGAATCTTTCTTTAAACTGTCCACCAAAGTCCGATGTACGATTAGAGTTATATATATATAACTCTAAATTTGTGTCAGTTCCTGGTTGTTCATCCAGTATTAAATGTTTGAACTTATCTCTAATTGTGTACTACTCAGAGCTACAAGCACTTTTAAGTGCACAAGCCTAAGGAAACTTATCTCTGAGCCACTCCGGAGTATTTTAACAATCCTGAGAAAAATAAAAAAATTTCTTTCGATGGCTAGTACCGGAAAGTTGCTCCTTCCACCACTGGTAAGAGAGAGGGTGGAGGTAAAATTTTAATGTAACTCTACTAGAGAGAACGCTCTAAGTCCTTCCCCTAGAGAACACACCTACCCACCCCCAACTCCCGTCCCACACTCGGCAACTGCTGGCATCAAACAAGCAGAGCAGAGGACCAGTGGAAAGAACAGAGGCGCCGCAGATGGCAAAGAATTCCATTGGCACCAACAGACAGACACTCATGACCGAGACTTCACCTGCAGCAACTGCAATAGTGTCTGCCGCACAGGGATCGGGCTCTTCGGCCACAGTAGGCACTGCAACTCCACAACTGACTGATCCATGGTGCAAACACCGTTGTTTCTTGAGACAGACGGGTGCCATCATCAGAAGGTTCTTGCAAAATGTTGTCTGTATGTTTTTTTTCTTTGGGTGGACTTTGTTGGAAGAAGGTGAAAATATGGGCCTGGGGGAGGCGGGGAGGGGGCAGGAGGGGGGAGGGTGGCTTTCCATGTGATCTACGTAAGCTAACAATACACGCCGTAAGTTGATATTGGTGCAATCAGCGTATTTACATAGGTGCGTCATTACAACTGGTGCGTCATTACATCTGGTTTCACCTTTTCTTGTCCTTTTCAGGGTGTGTTGTGTTTTACCTGCTTGCTTTGTAAGATGAACTTGTGCACCTGTGAACTTGCAATTTCAATTGTTTTCACGCTTTTTTTCTGTCAACCTTTATACACAGTGATATACAACACTGCACACAATAATTTAAAGCTGAGCCTTTGTCCTTCCTGATGTAAACATTATTCATGCACTTCGTAAACACGCAATGTTTCTGATATCGTCTTTGATTCAGTTGCAACATCAATTCAAATAGAACTTTGAAGCAGCACGTGGTGGTCAGTTTTCTCCCTAGATAGTCATTACCCTTTTCTATGTCTGGCTGGCTGCTCGGTTGGCATTTCACATAGAAATCTTGCAGATGGTTTCGTTCCGTACTGTTGCAAACATGATGTTGTTTTAAAGTTTATGGACGTGTGGTTCTGGTAATGACCTCACCTTCATCGGGATACGTTACCGTGAGAAGAAACAGAAATAGTAATGAGACCAATCCTCAGAGTGTCAATTTCTCTGTACCAGTCAGACACGCACTAATGATCAATCATAAACTACTTACACCACACCAAATGCGGGTATCTCTGTTACGCTATTACAAAACATTTCATCACCCCATAAAGATCAGGTTACGAATGATCTGGTCTTCTTTAAACCAGGAATGTGACTCTGCCATTTAGTTTCATTTTGATGACACCAAATTTACCGTTCAGGTTGTATGGGGAACGTGCTTCGAGGAAACAAACATACAATGCTTTCAGCTTTTCCTTTCTTTTTACCCTGAAAATAAATCACTTCAGAAGCTGCCAACTGGATTTTGGAATTGCTCAGTGGAGCACTATTCCAGCTTTCAGCATCATATGACTTGTAACATGAGACAGAGTGTGAGGATGGACGGGATGAAACAGAACAGTGCCCTTTCAGCAGTATTGAGTGTCGTGGATTGGTGGCATTGTGTGACCATTGTTTCAAAATTGTTGATAACCTGCATGGAACTGGAAGAGATGAGACACAATCCAATAAAATAGGTGATGTGTACTGCAATCTGTTTGGAGGCACGCTAGGACTTCCTGCATGCCTGCATGACCCACACAGTGTCATCAGTAACAAATCAAAAAGACATTGGTTCTATCCAAATAATGTTTGGGTTGGTTTACAAATCATGATATATAGAATTGCCTAATATGTATAGACACAGTGTATACAGTGAACATAGAACTGTTTTTCATCATTTGTTTGAAGGAATCTTTTTAAACTTTGGTCATAAAGGTTCAGTCTCGCTTTCTCTCAAACAAATGTCACTTTGGAGAACGGGATCGCTTTTAACAAAACAGACATCGAAAGCAATATGCCAAGTCAACATAAATAAAACGAAAGGTGAATCCCTTCGCACAAACAAAACAGCTGTACGCACCGCAAGAATACCTCTGTCAAAAACACAGCATTCTGTCGCGGCCTGTCATGATGGTGGCGTGATACAGAAACATCTGTTTGGTGGTTCCAGCCAGGATGAAGCGTGTAGCCAACGGTATTTATCGCTGTGTCTTTTTTCCTGATCAAACATTGCACGTGGATATACTGAATCGTGCAGATCTTAATGTCGCTGTAACTCCCATGTTTACTTGCAGGGTTGAAGATACAACCTGTCTGTCCTACACCTTGGTGTGTGACTTCACAACTGACTGTCCTGATTCCAGTGATGAATCCTTCTGTCAGCATCCTCCTTGTGACAACGCATTGTTCACATGTACAACTGGTCAGTGTGTGTCATATAAAAAGGTGTGTGATCAAACGTCGCACTGTCAGGATGATTCAGATGAAAGGAACTGTGATGTGTTTGAAAGGGAAGATTGTGAGCTGCTACGCGTTCCTTCTCTTGCTCAGGTCAATTTCAATGGAATATCGCGGTTTACCTCTACCCCAATGAATTTTAGTGAATCGTGCCCTGATAGTCATTACCGCTGCATCACTCATTTCAAATGATTTTGCCAATTTACACACGATGCAATGGGATGAATGACTGTGTAGATCACCAGGATGAAGAAGGATGTGAGGAACTGAAATGTCAAGGGCTTCTCATATACAGGCATTCAGCAATCTGTGTTCATAGTGATCACGTGTGTGATGGCTGGCCTCACTGTCCAGTGTATGATGATGAACTGTGTGCAATGTCGTTTGTCCTGAAGGTTGTCTCTGTCGGGTTCATTCTCTGCGTTGTCTTCAGCCTTTCCATGCGCCCCCTTCCCTCAATCCGCTCTTTGGATGCTACAGGTTCTAAAATGACACTGTCTGATGTGAGAAGCAATGCCTATTTTGTTCGTCTGATCCTTGTCAACTGCTCGCTGACTTCCATGCCTGTAACAGAATTGTTAATTTTAAGGTTTCTTGACCTCAGTGACAACAACCTACAGTGTATTAACATGACTTCTTTTCTTGGTTTAGAAAATTTGCAGTCGTTGTCCATGTCCAACAATCCCATTTCGGCACTGTGCACTGACATTTCTTCTAATATTCAACAAATAGTGCTGTCCTCGATAGATCTGTCACACACAGCACTGACCACATTTGATTCAAAAGTGTTAGCACATTTGTTGGCTTGCAAAAACTGAATTTAACTTTTACCGTCATTCATACAATCGGTTCCCATGCTTTTCAGTTCACGTTGCTGTTGACCGAATTGTACACACATGGAAGTCCTGTTTAAACGTTCCCACCTGATATTTTCATGGGTCTTTTTCACCTGCACACAGTCACCTCTCAAAACTATAAACTCTGCTGCACTGAAGTTCTACCTCCTAACTTTGACGCTTCGTCTTGTCATGGGCCTAGCGATAAAATTTCATCGTGCAAAGATCTACTACAATCAACGATGTACCGGGTGTTTCTGTGGCTGGTCACATGTTTGTCTGTGTCTGGTAACGTGTTTTGTTTCTGTGCACGTTTGTTCAGGAGAAGCATGACATCTCCGAGTGGTTTCACTGTGTTTGTGACTAATCTGACAACGGCTGACTTTCTGATGGGTCCTTATATGGCTGTTATTGGTATAGCTGATGACCATTACCGTGGCAGATACCTCCATTATAATGACACATGGAAAAAAACAGCGTGACCTGTAAGGTGTCGGGTTTTTTCTGTCTCTGTTGTCCAGTGAAGTGTCAGCTCTGATCATCTGTATGATCACTGTAGATCGTTTTATTGTCTTCTGCTTTTCTTTCAGCACACTGCGATTTGAGAGAACTTCAGCAGTGGTTGTTTGTCTGATGATCTGGCTTGCTGGCTGGTTTCTGGCCTTGTTGCCTTTACTTCCAGTGACATTCCACTGGGAGTTTTATTCCCAGACAGGCATCTGTATTCCGCTGCCAGTAATGAGGCAAGAGTTCAAAGGAAAACATTATTCTTTTGGCTTACTGATTGTCCTCAATTTTATTCTGTTTTTGCTTATCTCTTTTAGTCAAGCATTCATCTACTGGTCCGTACAGAGGAACACTTTGAGGACTAAATCTACAAAAAATTCACAAGACGTGGCCATACCCCAAAGACTGATCATTGTTGCATTGACAGATTTCATGTGCTGGTTTCCCACTGGACTGTGTGGGATGTTGGCATTGTCTGGTGTCCCTATACCTGGAGAAGTGAATGTGGCTGTTATGGGCGGGGTAGACGTGTGGATGCTTTAGCTGGTAGATTATATTAATATTCTATAAGCATCACTCGCGCGCTCCTCGTAACGCACGCCCTCCACCCATAAACATGCGGGAAAACCAAGGACATTTAATGAAACACTTTATGGGATCAATTAACAACATTTATTCAATCAAGAAAAGAAAACTTATTCTCAATCATTTGATAATTAGCTCCGAGCCCCCACCTTGGTTCTTCCCACAGCTCCGAAAGTATATAGTAAGTCCTACCACTTATCCCCCCAAAAATCAAAAATCAAAATACGAAAAGAAATGGATGAACGCCCCCACACACACACACACAAATCAACAAATAGCATAGCGCAAGACATAGAGAATATTTGCCTCACCTTAGTTTCGGAGGGGGGGGGGGGGTGGTCTCACACCACCCACACCACACACACACACACACACACACACACACACACACCCACGCTCGAACTCGGCTAAGCTCACACAGTTCTCAATGTCTGTGGGGGCGCCGTCCCACTTCTTGCCGCTTACTGTCGTCGCGTTGTCCTTGCTGGCACGGACTTTTACACCCTCACACCTGAGGATGAAGGCGAGGGGTTGACCTCCAAGTTTCTGCTGGCCTACCCTACCCCTGCCCACTTGTTGGTCCCTGGAGTCTCAGCCGGGTGCCGGTTTCCCGTCGGGGCCGCACTTCGCCCCCCACTCAGCCTCTCAGGTTGTCGTCGGCGCCGGACGTCCGCCAGGGATGTCCCCCTCTTCGGCTCCCTCGCTGGAGCCTCGGCAGTACACTGGGCCTATTAGACTTTGCCAAGTCTCTGGTCACTCCGCCCACTGGACCGTCCTGTGGGGGTCTCCTATGTACTGCCGACACACCGACACTTCACCGTGGGCCACACCTGACTGGGAGTGTGTCCCGCACAGGAATCTCAGGGCACTGCCGCCGACTCCTCTCTCACACCTGACACCCAAAGTTCCCTCACCGGAGATTCACGGAAGTCACACGGACGACGGGAATCTAGGAACGCTTGGTGACAGTCTCCAAAATCCCTACTGGTTGCATGTCCCAGACAAACACTACAAGTAGGGCAGACCCAAACCTCACGAGATTTGGGGGTTGGGCCTTCCCCCCCCGTCGGATCTCGTCACAGTCACAGACACCTCTGTTCCCTGTCTCAGAGAGCTGCTGCGATTCTGCACTATGGGTCTCGCTCTCGTGGTCTCCTCGTGAGTCCACAGAGTTCACACTTCTCCTGAGTCTCAGGCCTCTCCTTGGTGTTGTACCTTGCTTGAGAGAGCGGTGAACGAGAGCGCAGTTGTCTTCTCCTCTCGCTAACTTTAAAACATGTCATATATCACACACACACTCGGGGGACACACCCCCTCAGCTTCATACATAGTAGCTCCATTGGCCAGCACATCTCTGTCCAATACCCTGTCTCAACCAACCAACACCCAGCCAGCCACCCCCCCCCCCCCCCCCCCCCCCCCCCCCCCCCCCCTACTCATACACAGGCACACATATCTCGTATGTAGCTCTAAGTGAAGCCACCAGGCTAATCACCCCGTCAGATTTTAAGGAAGGCACTGGCATCCGACCACATGGAGTTAACTGGGGAGGATAAACGGGAGAAGTTTCTACCCTAGTCTTAATTAGGGACAGTCAATGACCGTTCCAGACCCCTACTCCACCCCCCCCCCCCCCCCCAACCCGGGATCCCCACTGCGTGTTGACCACGGCACCAAGACCCATGGGCGAGAAAGGCGGAAATACGGGACAGGGGAGATAACTCTAACCCACGGACCAGGGAGGGTCAAAGAGCGTCTAGGATTGCCTGCCCCTTTGACAGTCGGGCTGACACGATCTCTCCAACCGGCCAACACAAACACGCCAGCTCTTCGGAGGGTCGACCTCCTCTGTGATCCCCAACTCAAAGGCTGGCTCCCGACCTATGTCCAGACAAGCCCCGTTTGTTCTCCAAGGGATAGGCGGCCCCCCCCCCCCCCCCCCCCCCCCAACAAGCGCTTATTCATGTGCCCATATGGTCAGCGGCAATCCCTTTCTTTACACCTTCAACACTCTAGCACAAAAGTGGAGAAAATCCAAAGAAACCAAACTGCTAACATGGATGAAAACCCACACCCATTTCAATCCAAATTAACATTTTCTGTGTTTTCCCGATTCACCGACGGTTCTTTCTTTAAGTGTTATACACATACCTTGAAACATTTCTTTCTTTTTTTACCTTCGCTCTTTTTGTGTCTCCTTTTCTCCCTGTCTTCCCTCTCCCTCCCTCTCTCTTTGTCTCTGTCTGCCTCTGTATGTGTGTGTGTGTGTGTGTGTGTGTGTGTGTGTGTGTGTGTGTGCGTGCGTGCGTGCGTGTGCTTGTGTGTGTACGTGCGCGCGTGCGCGTGCGTGCGCGCGTATTTTGTGTGTGTGTGCGCGTGTGTGCGCGCGCGCGCGCGCGCGCGTGTGTGTGTGTGTGTGTGTGTGTGTCCGTGCGCGCGCACCCGTGTGTGTGTGTGTGTGTGTGTGTGTGTGTGTGTGTGTGTGTGTGTGTCCGTGCGCGCGCATCCGTGTGTGTGTGTGTGTGTGTGTCCGTGCGCGCACACCCGTGTGTGTGTGTGTGTGTGTGTGTGTGTGTGTGTGTGTGATGCCTGGCATATATCCACTGACGTCCTGTTGACCACCTTTCGTCACCGATGTATAAGAGACCGCTATAGCTGGCTGCAGGGCGTCCTGTCATCCCTGACAGTAAGGACACGACCCTTTCCTGCAGCGCGACCTCAGTGCGCGCGAGCCAGGCGTCGTCTGTCATTCTGTGCCGTGTGTGCAAGTCACACTGCGCCCTGGGTAAAAGTCACGCGAACACATGCACGCAAACACGCACTGTTCTTGAACTCCTGCGCTACCGTCGTCGTCGTCATCCACATCTTCGTTGTTCCTGAACACTATTATCGTTTTTATGTCGTCATTGTCCTCCTCGTCACTCTGCCTGTGTTGTCATCGTCACCTTGGCCGCGTCCTTGTCACCGCATCTGAATTTTTTTCTGAAACGTTCGCATGACTTTCATATTTCTGATGAGTGATACGGGTTATGACTGGCAAGTGGATAGCTTGATAACCGACAGAGATTAAGGGGAGCACATTACTAGATTGCGTGTGACAGAAATGGAAGAAACATGTCACTATGTAAGGTTTCAGAAGTGATATTTGGTTATGACCGTGTAGGATCAAAGCCTTGTAAATCCATCTTGTGTTTTTAGAGAAGGAAACAAAATGTTTTAATTTCGAGAATCTGTTCTCTAGCAATGGTGATCATTTTACTTTAAGAGGCAAAAACAGTCAACTGGCAAATTTTCTACCCAGAACTGAACAGTGAAGAGGATGTTGACAGATTGCCAGAGTCTGCCTTTATTAGCTTTAAAAAGGAGAATCACTGTTTTTCCTACTGATTTCCCGTGTCACCACCTCATGATGAGCTGGTAACACACTGAAGAAGAGGAACCAAGCTGGACTGTTTTTTTCCCTCTTAGACCTGCTGTTATTTGCTTGCAATGTTCCAGTTGGGTTCGTAACTGGATGTTTAAGTTGGATAGTTTTGTTCTGCTATAAGTAGCGGCTCTTAGAATGTTTTGTAAAGCGTCAACGCAATACAAGGAATACTTTCGCTGTGCAGGTGTGTGTGAACACACGAACTAGAGTTTAGGTCTAGTGTAAAAGGCCTTTGATGAGATTTCTGAGTTAATATTGTTAAGTTTGTCTTGGTGCTGGAACGTGCATTGACTTCAGTACTTCGTCCGAACACCCTCTCTCTCTCTCTCTCTCTCTCTCTGTTTCTCTCTCTCTCTCTCTGTCTCTGTCTCTCTCTCTCTCTCTGTCTCTCTCCCTCCCTCCCTCTGTGTGTGTGTGTGTGTGTGTGTGTGTGTGTGTGTGTGTGAGTGTGTGTGTGTGTGTGTGTGTGTGTGTGTGTGTGTGTGTAGTCTGAGTTGCAACGTGGTTTATGGGCTATTGAAATCGATATTACCTGTAAATGATATCCGGGGTGCCTTGATCGTAGTGTTTGACTGATCAAGAGGCAAGTCTGTTTGTGATAAGGGTTTGCTGCTTGCATGAATAAATTAGTCTTTTTTTTTTTTTGTTAAGTCACCTGCCATGTATGGTTCTGCAACTGTCTTTTACAAGCAAAAAAGTAAAATATCTTACGGTCCAGTGCTATATTGTTACGGTGATCTCATCAACATGGCACAAAATATATGAACAACGGAATATGAAATTAAGGTGGGGAAATACGCAAATAACTAGTAATTTCAAAACCGAGAACACACACAAAATGACATAAAATATAACATCTTCTAAACTTTACAATATTTGCAACATTATTGCCCGCCTATATACTTTATATACAAGTAAAAAACAAATGAATTAAGTAAAACATTAGAGCGACAATAACAATGCAACGCACTTCCGTTGTTTCTTAAATTCTTATATGTAGGAATAGGAGTGGTGGTTCCAGAGAGAGAGAGAGAGAGAGAGAGAGAGAGAGAGAGAGAGAGAGCATGTTTGTTCCCATTCACTGATATCTGATAACACGGTATGAGGTGCGAGGTTGATTCATACTATTAACGTTTTTTTCGCGCCAAAATGTGCATGTTTTGGATTTGTTAAGCTGTTATCGATTAAGACATATAGAATCGTATAATACTCAATGTTCTCAACAATTCCACCCTTGACATAAAGTGACTGTACATTTGTATTGACGCAGTTGTCTGCAGAATTCCCATTTTCCCCAGACGTAGATGTTATGTGGTTATGTTCAGAAATTTGTGAAAAAATTGATAATACTTTCTCGCAAAGAAGCAGAATCCCATCTGATCTATTGTGATTTTTTTTTTACAGAAGTATCGTCTGAAAACATCTCGCCTAAAGTTATAAGAAAACATAAAGACAATTACACTTTGAATTCATGTGTGTGTGTGTGTGTGTGTGTGTGTGTGTGTGTGTGTGTGTGTGTGTGTGCGCGCGTGCGTGCGTGCATGTGTGCGCGCGTGCGTGTGTGTGTGTGCGTGCGTGCGTGCGTGTGTGTGTGTGTGTGTAAAAACTTATACTGAAATCGTATTTACGAAAACGAAATTGTTAACACACGTTGCGTACATCTAGTAAACACAGCATTCAGTCTGTTTTCTTTGCCAGTAGGTAACAGCATACAAAGACCACTTGCTGTTTCTGACCCATGGAGGCAAAACACTTGGTTGAAGTTGTCTTTTTTGTCGCGTCATTAACTCTTTATCTGTCATGCAACGAAAACGGTACAGATTTCGGGAAAAGAAATTCTGGTTTCATTCTTTCCCATACGATATGCATATTATGTTTTTTTTGTTTGTTGATTGGTTGGTTTTGTTCATTTGTTTAAGTTTTCTCGTAAAGACTGATATTTTTTCCAAACAATATCAATTACATTGATATTCTTAGACAAGCGTGTAACTCGCAAGTCGCCATGTTCTCTGATCCTCCCTTAATCTTACCGACCAGACTGAAAACACAGTGATGATCACTTAAGATCCTTCCGTGGTATACATCCTGAGTTGGGGGGTAATGGGGATTTGGGGACTGACTCTGAAGATATTCTTGTAGTGCGTCATGACAATACACATCTTGGTTCAGACTTGACCAATATGGGAGGAGGAAGTGGCTTAACTTGATGATTTGGCCATCCGATAATTGTCCTAGAGGTGGTCGGAGTCAAATGAGAAAGGATTTTTTATGGGAATAGGAAGAGGGAGTTGGGGAGTGGGTTTGCAAATTTGCAAATTTGTTGCCTGGGTTTTGGTGGTGGATGTTGTCAGGTAATGTGCATTATTCTTTGGTGTGCCCAGATAGGGCTGGATAGTCAATTACCATGGAATATTACTTCCATAGACATAAATGGGTGGATCATTCCACTTTTCTCTGTGTTTTCCTTTTATGTAATTGTCTCTCCCTTCAGCCCATCTGATTTCAACCCCACTTCTTTGCTTTCACTTCATTCGTTCCTCCCCACCCTCTCTCAATCTTTCGCTCCATTTTGTTGCGATATTTCTTTGGTCCTTTTCTTATGAGGAAAGAACGGTGGGTGAATTTATAACTGCTTTGTAAATGCTGTGGGTTTTGAATTAAATTCACGGTTTAAATAATACTTACATTTACCATAATCTTATTTGCGACCTTTCGGTAGAGTAATTATCATGTATTTTTCGTGTGTCATGAACATTTATGACCACAGGATTACATTGAGTATAAATAATGCTATGTGGATTGCAAAAAGTGTAAATGGTGTTTTGTGGAGTAATGGCAAAGAGAAGGTGTGTTGCCTGAAGGATTACATATCTTTTCTCCTATTTAACTAGTCCTGTTCTTTTTTTGAGAGAAAAAGAACGTGGGTATCATAAAACCTATTGTGGCTGGCAGCCTGCTTTAGATTTTGTTGTATCGAATCTACTTATTGTACAGGAGTGTAAGCGGAGCATGGAGTCTGGGGAGTGACTGCAGAGATGCGACCACAAGTGGATGTTCCCGCTTATTCTCTCACAACTGCCAATCTATGCCCATCTATGCCCCTCTCCCTCTCTCCCCCCCCCCCCCTCCCCCCCCTTTCCCCCCCCCCCTCTTAGAACGGTGTGTGTCGCACTGCTTCGACTATCTGCTACAGAAAAAATTGCGTCACAGTAAATGCGTGACGCCTTTCGTTCTTCTCGGCCTACCTCCCTTCCCCCCCTCTCAACCCTCCCTCCCATGCTGACAAAGGCATGTTGCGCGCTCCCCACCACCCCACCACCACCCCCCCCCCCCCCCCCTCCACCTGAACCACGTGCGTCTGTAATTGACGCAAAGGCAATCACCCCCCGATCCCCGTGCTCGCAGACACCTACACGTGCTTGCGGACACCTATGCGGACGCATAAATTAACTGGGGCTCACGGGCCACCTATACGGATGCATAAATTATCCCGTGCCGATTAGGTTCAAACAATTTCCGAGGCGATTGGTGACTACTAGACTAAATCCCTCCCCCCTCTCACCCCTGATGGGTGAATGACAGTTTGTCAAAATTTGATTTGGCATGTGAGAGATTCATATACCAGCACACACACAGGCGCACTTCACTGACCCCTCAGGACTGCCTGTAGTCAAGAGCAGAGGAAGACAAAGGGACAGAGAAGGCCTAGTAAAAATTCTTGGTAAACTCCTTGATCTCAAGTCATTCACTCTGTTCATTCCCAGGAAAAGTGAGTTGGAACTCTGTTTTACATTTTTGAATCTATGTATTGATTTTATGTATGCTGCTGTGTGTGTTAACATTGTAACTTTGTACAAATGCTTAGCAACATTTATCAAACTGATGAATGATTATTCTGTGTAGTAGTTTGCTTGCCATCATATGGCAAAAGCTCTCTCTCTCTCCCAGTGGTTTTGATTCTTTGTTAACAATCTGACCACTGCTCTTTGTGTTCACCCTGACTTTTGTCAGTATGCAACTCTGTCTGTTAAGATAATTCAATGATTAATTTTGATCAGGAAAACAGTATGCCTGTGCTAGGTAAAAACTGCTACTCTGATTTATAAATACTGGTGATTATTGGAATGATTTGTAGTGTATGACTTTAAGTCTACACCACATGTGTACTTGGACTAAGCATAGCCCAAGTCAGTGTGATTTAATTCATATGAAACAAGGAAGAGTTGTTTAACTAAAACTGTAACATTGTATTACTGTCTCCTACCCTTTTGTAAGCTTAACTTAGCCTTTAAACAAAAGTGGAGGTTAATAGTATAGCAGAAACTCTACCATAGAGAAAACTTTGCTGGCTGAGTCTCACACCCTCTCTGAAAGAAAGAGGAAAAGGGTAAATGTGTGCACTCGACAAGCCCAGCCATCAGATTCTCATCTACAGATCAAGTTCTCTTTATCGCAGAACTGGGATCCTGGTCACGCGCTGCACCAAGCTGGTTGAACCAGAAGCTGGACTTCGCCAGAAAACCAGGGCGACACCAGACAACCAATCTACACCAGTGGGGCAGTCACCCCACAGGAGAGATCAACTATTCTCTCCGAAGCAAAGCTAAGTTTGCTTACCACCTGGACTCAAACCCATCAGACCCTTACCCTCACTTTATGATGAAACAGTGAGAACCTGTCTTCAGTGTAACTTAGACAGAACCCCTGTATGCCAACTTAAGCTTGCTGCACAGAGTGCAAGCGAGTAAAGTAGGAGTGAGGAAGGCCCCCTCATTGTAGTCCAATGAGAACTGAAAACACAGTCTATGGAAGTGACATGCCATTTCTTATCTATGTGTAAGTAATAAAAGTTGATGTGTGAAAGTGCACTTAACTTGTGTCAGTTCCCTGTTGTTCAATCGAATGTTGAATGTTTGAACTTCTCTCTTCAATTCTGTATCTCGGAGCTATAAGTACTTTTAATTAAGAGTACAGGCCTAAGGAAATTATCTCAGAGCCATTCTTCTGTATTTTATCAATACCGGAACAAATAAAATTTCTTTGATGACTAGTACCGGAAAGTTGCTCCTTCCACCACTAGTAAGAGAGAGGGTTCATCCTTCTCCGGTCCTCCAGACCTCATCCTTCTCTGGTCCTTCAGATATAAATGGACACCACAATCCCTACCTCACCCATTTTTCAATTGTGTAGCCTGATCCAAGACTTGTTCAGTGTTAATACCAGAGCTTGCAGTCTGCCGGGAGCAATCGATATCAAGTCCTTTATGAATCAACTCATCAGAGGAGATACTGCACTACTGCTGAGTCATGTGCCCTCAATGCTGTCTCAGAAGCCACAATGCAACACAGTGTTGACAAGTTCTCTGCTGTTTGCAATAACTTCAGCTTGACATTCAACATGAAAACGACTGAAGTGATGCACCAGCCAGCTCCAGGAAAGCCATACGTTGAACCAGTCATCACTATCACTGGACAGCAACTGAACGCGGTGGATAAGTTCAACTACCTAGGCAGCACTCTGTCCAGAAAACGTTGTCATCGATGATGAGGTGAATGCCGGCTCGCCAAAGCTAGTACCGCTTTTGGCAGACTCCACAAGAACATGGAACAGGAGAGGCATCACCCTAGAGGCCAAGATCAAGGTTATCGGGCCATAGTTCTTACCACACTGCTCTATGGCTGTGAAACATGGACAGTTGACCAGCGTCACGCCAGGAAAACTGAACCATTTCCACACCACTTGCCTCAGAAAACTCATAGGCGTTACGTGGGAAGACAAGATTCCAAACACTGAAGTCCTCACTTGTGCTGGCCTGCCTAGCATCTTCACCATCCTGATGCAGTCACAGCTTCGCTGGGCAGGTCACGTTCGCATGCCAGACCCATCGCACAGCTGTCCGGCCGAGATCAAAATCATGCTCTTTAGTTCCAGCCTGCCTGGCAGGCGATAAACAGAGGCAGCGTGACTCAGCGCTGAGTGCTGAAAAGCTGGAAGCGCACGTGTGTAGGGCTCCATCCCTTTTCTTAAGGGAGCGCATGTGTTCTCATGCTGTGCTGTTCTTGTTGTGCTTTACAGATTATTATTCTTCCACACTCCATATAATTAAAACTGTGTGTGTGATTTTGTGTGTTGTGATTCTGCTTTGTGCCGTTTGATATAAACTTGGTTCATCCCGCGTCTTGTTTTTTTTTTTTTTTTTTTTTTTTTTTTTTTTTTTTTTTCCATTGAGAAGTTCGTTTTCATAAGTTGGCCAGGATCCGGCATGTGCATGTTGTTGGTGTATGTGAGTGGTGCTACTGCTCGAGAGGAGACATTCTAGGCCTACCAGGCGATCACTTTCTCTCTCTCTCTCTCTCTCTCTCTCTCTCTCTCTCTCTCTCTCTCTCTCTCTCTCTCTCTTGCGCTTGCTGTGTGTCTCTCTCTCTCTCTCTCTCTGTGTGTGTGTGTGTGTGTGTGTGTGTGTGTGTGTGTGTGCATACATAAGAGTAAGAGTGTGCAAGTGAGTACCCAAGCGTGTTTTAATGATAGAGTAAGCTGTAATATCTCTCTCTCTCTCTCTCTCTCTCTCTCTGTCTCTGTCTCTGTCTGTCTGTCTGTCTGTCTCTCTCTCTCTCTCTCTCTCTCTCTGTGCTCTCTGTGTGTCGTGTGTGTGTGTGTGTGGTCGCGCGTGTGTGTGTGTGTGTGCGTGTGTGTGTGTGTGTGTGTGTGTGTGTGTGTGTGTGTGTGTGTGTGTGTGTTGTTGTTGTTGTTACTGTTGTTGTTCTCTCTCTCTCTCTCTCTCTCTCTCTCTCTCTCTCTCTCTCTCTCTGTATACATAAGAGTAAGAGTGTGCAAGTGAGTAGTCTAGCGTGTTTTAATGATAGAGTGAGCTGTAATATCTAGTGATCTCTCTCTCCTCCTCTCTCTCTCTCTCTCTGTGTGTCTCTCTGTGTGTGTGTGTGTGTGTGTGTGTGTGTGTGTGTGTGTGTGTGTGTGTGTGTGTGTGTGTGTTATCCATCAGCTTATATACCGCTGTTGTTGGTGTGTGGGTTTCTGTTAATATGCGCGCGCGCATGTGTGTGTGTGTGTGTGTGTGTGTGTGTGTGTGTGTGTGTGTGTGTGTGTGTCCATCTCTCGTCTGTGTCCTCCTCTCTCTCTCTCTCTCTCTCTCTCTCTCTCTCCTCCCCCCCCCCCCCCCCCCAGTCGTGAGTAGGCTCACCATGAAGATGAAAATGCGGCAACATTTTGCATTGGTGTGTGTATATGTGACATCAGTTTCAAATGATTTGAACGGGCGAAAGAACAAGGTCAGGTAGGAAGCATTTCATTGTTTATAACTGACATCTGCATGTGTGGCATGCTAAAATCTTGCTTTACTAAAAGCATGGTGTGGCTGTGATAGAATCAGTTTCGGCATGCTTCACAAGCACGTAGAGCACGCAGATAAACAAGCAAAAACATGCCTAGGCCGTGGGTGGGGAAACCAGTGTTCCCAGTGAAGCTGACCAGACCCGACACTGTTTATTCAGGCCAAGTACCGGCTGTCAGGTAGAAGTCCCGCGACTAATTTTCTGTCAGTTTAAAAGGAAAGATATGCATGTCCAATATGCTTGAGGTTGAGCGTGATAGCTTCAGGAACGCATGCTCTCCACTGAGTTGCGATTTCATTTCACTTTGTGTGTGTTCGTTAGTCTGTTTTCATTGTTTTTTTGTTGACAAATCTTTGTGGTGCTTGTCAGCAATGCGTATGAAAGAAGACCCATTCATGTTTGGTGTCGTTCTGTCAGTCAGAGACCCCACAATACAGTGACATCAATCAACCACAGTTCGTTGTTGTGGCAGGTAAGCGCGAGGAAGCTGGCAGCTGTCAGCAGAAGTGCGCTGTTTAAACAAACCGCGGCCGTTCCATCCCTTCCCCTCCTGCGACTGATAGGCGGTCAGGGGTTATTGCCCTTGTCTTCAACTAAAGATACCTCTGCAGACAAACATGATCGGCTGCCAAAGAAACTATTGTTTGGCGAACTGCAAAACAGGGCAAACGCTGTCATGAGGGCCAGATGAAGCGTTTCAAAGACAGCCTCAAAACCACCCTGAAGGCCTTCAACATCAGCCACACAACATGGGAGCAGACTGCCCAGGACAGAGATGGAAGGCGATCAGGTGTCCGCAAAGGTGCAGAGACCAGGGAAAGCAACAGAATTGCTGCAGCTGAACAGCGCAGGATGATCAGGAAGACCCGTGTCAACAGATCTCCAGCTGCTGCCACCATCCCCTGTCCGTACTGTGACATCATTCCAGGTGAAGATGCACTCACCCCCGATCCCAGGATGACTAGATGGTCTTCATCGTCTTGACGGACAACAAAACAAAAACAAACAGTACAACTCCAATTTGAAACCATTGCATGTTTTTTTTGTAAAGTTTTTAAATGATACTTTCCAGTTCATTTATTTAATTTTTCATTCAATGTGCTACAACAGCTGGGACTTGTTTTCACGTAAGAAAATATAGTACAATCTATCTCCTGTACTTACAGAGCAGATTTTTCTTGGCGTTCTTACTGTAAACGTTGAAAGGGTATCATAAATAGTTATATCACTCTATCTCATATAACTCTGACAGACTGGATACAGCTGAAATATGTAATGAACTCAGTTCAATTTTTTTTTTTTTTTTTTGATTATTTAAAACAATAGGAAAGTCTCTTTGGATGCAATGAAAAATATCTGAAGAGTATACGTTGTCCATACTGCACATTTTCCTCCTATTTATATGGTGTGATTGTAAAAATATTGGTTGCGCTGAAAAGCTCCTCTGGATCTTCAGAATACAATTTTCTTCAAAACGATTATAGGTTTTCAGAACATCTGCCCGAAACAGATTGTCTCTGCTAATCAAGAGGCAATTTCGTTCTTGTCTGATCAATCATCGGTATAATTGGATATCTACTTGCTATTATAGATTTTCAATTACGGTACGGATTTTTAAGTTTTCCAATCCGAATCCGTTTAATGGCATTGATGTATTGTTTTATATTTAGTAGTCTGCATCCTCCACTTGCAATATATTCTTCGACTAATTCCATTTTCTTTATCTATTTTGAACGAATTCAAGCATTGCTTTTTAAATCATATCAATTTTCTCACTGAATAATCTAAAACAAGAGAGGTTCCTTTAACACAGACCACACATTAGTCTACAGATCTGCAGGCAGTATGAGTGTATCTGTCCATTCTCTTTTTTTTTTTTTACGTTCTCTGACACTGTGTGGGAGAAAAGGACTTCACTTGCCGCCTTCTGATCCCTAGAAACAAAAATAACACATCAAGCCCTCACCAGGCATGTTGCTAATTCACTACAAATCTTAAATAAATGTCAGCGAACCGCCCAGAGAAACGTGGACAAACGAGTCACAAGACAACACACACGCGTTTCGACCTCTTAGGTCTTCCTCAGGTGAAACAAAGACGGACAAAATAACGCCTTCCTTGCGCTGAACTCAGAAGCAATCTGAAGCGATCAAAGCTAAGTGCATTTTCGTTATTTTTGTCCGTCTTTGTTTCACCTGAGGAAGACCTAAGAGGTCGAAACGCGTTGTGTGTTGTCTTGTGACTCGTTTGTCCACGTTTCTCTGGGCGGTTCGCTGACATTTATTTAAGATTTGTTTAGATTTCCGCCTGCAGTCGTTTCACTTTGCAACTAGACCTGCTAATTCACTAGCCAGATGTGCATGTTCTGAGAGGGGTTTGCGCCATTAAGGCCCGGTACTTCTAGGGTGCAGTGCAATTAGGGCCTAGTTCCATTAGGACCCATCACCTTTTAGGATCCATTACCAAAGGGGCCGAAGTTCCATCGATCCCAGAACCAGTAGGGCCCAGTATCCAATAGTTCAGGTCCAATAGGACCCACTCCTTTTAGGATCACTCTCTATACGACCTGGCACTATCAGAACCCCATTTCTCTACAGGCCGAAATCAAGTATGGCCAAGTTCCATTAGGGCAGAAGAGTAAGATGTGCAGATGAGTCAAATATAAACCATTTCTGAGACAGACAGACCGAGAGACAGACAGACAGACAGACTGGAAACAGAGAAAGAGACAAAGTGAGACAGACAGAGAGAGTGAGACAGAGAGTGAGCGAGAGTTTGAAACACAGAGAGAGAGAGAGAAAGAGAGAGAGAGAGACAGAGACAGAGAGAGATATATTCGCGTAATTAATGTATGTGCAGGCTATGTGAACATAATGCTATTTACAACAGCCAAATCCACAACGAAATGCAAGCATGACGCACCAAATCCAACACACAAAGTATTGTTATATGAAACTGCCATTTGTTATATGAAACTGCCATGTCCCCAAAATCGACAGCCTTAATCAAGAGGGGGCTCATGTCGATGTGACCAAGCGTCATTGTGACCAAGGTCGTTGTGACCACACTCACATGTTGTGACCACGTGTCGTTGTGACCACGTGTGGTTGTGACTAAGTTGTTGTTGTGACCGAGTGTCGTTGTGACCATGTGTAGTTGCGACTAAGTGTTGTTGTGACCAAGTGTCGTTGTGACCAAATCAAAAGGACAAGAACACAACATTTGGTCACAACGACACATGGTCACAACGACACTTGGTCACAATGACACGTGATCACAACGACGCTTAGTCACAACGACACGTGATCACAACGACACGTAGTCACAATGACATATGGTCACATCGGCATGTGGCCATCAAGAACGTTGAAGAAAATTGGCACAAGTTCAGTTACAGTTGAGAATGCTACTAGATTTAACTTGAACGAAAAAGAATAATATTTAAGCCTTCTTCAAATATTTTCGGATCTCTGCAAGTGCTTGATAGCTTCTCACTCCCTTCTGGGGAAAACTTAAACCGTGACTAGTAAAAGTTGCGGGCCTGAGACGATGCATGATCAAATCAAAAGGACTGATTCTAAATCTTGTAATTTATTTCGTTAAAAAAAAAAAAATCAGCTTGTCTGATTGTAGTCATTCCAAATTTTAAAACGAAAGGTAGTTCCTCGAGACAATCCAAACAGATTGCAGGACAAAACACATTGCATTTCGACGTCTTAGGTCTTCTTCAGGTAAAACAAGCAACATCCAGGACAATGAAACGAAGAACGAGCAACCACTTATCTTCTCATATTCAGCGAAAAATGGGTGTTTGAATGAAAACGAGGCCGTTGGAAGGGGACCATGGGAATTAACATAATAATGATGACAATAATAATAACAATGAAAACGAAAACAATAATAGTGATAATGATGAACATATTTGAATGATAATAAGAGGAATGCTGCTACTTTTTGTGATAACATGGCAATAGTTCTTGTATAAGTAGTGGCTAAACACAAAAGGGCAGAAAGGAGAGGGGTTAGATGATAGTACAACAGCAGGTTATTTTTTTCTACTGTAAATACGTGTTCACAATATAATTCGGCTCATCTGGTACCATCTGGAAATATAGTGCACCTATTTGTTTATCTATGTATTCCTCTTTATCATTTGTTTGTTTTATATACTTGTGGGTTTTCCATTTCACTGACTGGCCAGACTTACTTTGAACCGCTGTAATAACTTCTCTTCTCGTGCCTGCTGTAGTCGTTGTGCTGCTGTGGTCCACATGAAGAGAAGTGGATTTAGAGCAGAGCTGAGTGGCAATACGAACACAGCCATGGCGTCATGCATCAGGTGTAAAACATGAAGGCCATTGGAAAACAGCATCCTTGTCACGCCAAATGACAGCCAGCAGACAGCATGTGTGACTGTCACTTTCCCCATCAGGTGGACTGAAAAATACACAGCTCTTTTGAAGGAGTCAAGCGCAATTCTGTAATTAGGAGTTCGCATGTTGATAACAATTTGACCCGCTACAAGCATGAAGAAGAAAATCAAGTTGATTATCACAATGACAGTAACCCACCTGAACGTCTGATCAGAATGACCACGATCGAATAAACCCAGACGACACAGGCCAGACTGGCCCCGGAGGCCCCAGTGTGACAGCCCAGGAAGAAATGGTATCAGTGACAACGCCATTCCCACAAGCCATGACAGTGAACAACCTACAAATGTCAAAACTGAACACAGTCTCGTTGAATCCATCGGAAAACAGAGAACGATGGTGTGATCCAAGGTGATGAACCAGATGAGGAAAAAGGGACACCTCAGTGGACAGGAGGAAAAGAAACCCACTCACTCTGCACGTGATACTGTCAGTCCATGTCTTTTCATATTGGATGTATTTTCCATGAAATAGTTCATTAGCAATCAAACTAATACTAACATGGCTTCCCATACCCATAAATGCAAACTGCATATTAGCAAGAACTGCTCTAGAATTGTTTCCGAACTCATATTTCATTGCAAATAATAATAGGAAGCAAACCCAATTCCCAGCGCATGCAGAGGAGCAAATCAACCAAAAAAAAACCGTGTGCAGTTTATTTGGAATTAATTGCTCACACGACTGGAGCACAGTATGAACTGTCATACAGCTTATGTCATCCAAGTGTTTGGGAAGTAGGTGCTCACAACAAAGTCTGTAGTTTGATGAAAAGATCCTATTTAAAATGACTGGATCTTGAAAACAAATCGAAAGGAAAGCTATCCAGTGCATTTTCCTCTCACGTCCAGTAAAGTCAGCTCAGGTAAGTCTTTAAATCCAATAGGGTGGTAATAACTCAATGCCAGAAAACGATAAATTTAAATGCTTTATGTGTGGTAAAAATAAGTTGTCAAGAAAAAATAATCAGACTTTTTGATATATCTATCCGTTTAAGTGCATAATGAATGTGTTTCACGCAAACATTTGTTGTTAGTTGCTGAATAGGGTTGTTTGCCAGTTGCATGATTTGTAAATTAAATAATTCAGTAAAAAGATGGAAGTCAAGAGTTTCCAAATAATTATTGGTAAAATCAATGAACTGGAGGTTTGGAAGTTTAAGTCCCGAAATATTGACTACGAAACAATTAGCCAGATTAAGATGAATAAGATAGACGTTTCTACTGAAGTCAGTTACAGTCATTCCTGAGCCTGCGGCGTCGGCATATCGAAGCTGGGGGAAGACAGAGGCAGGAAAAGACTGGTGACACATGAACGTGTGACCTTGACACAGACAGCCTTCAGGACAGGTCCTGTCACACATCAGTTCATCATCTGCGTTGTGGACACTGACCCAGCCAGCCATCACACAGATGATCTCCATGAACACAGACTGGAGAAGCTCGGCAATGATAGAAACCAGGACATGCTGCTTGTTCACAGTTTTTCTTCGTCTTCCCCATAAACACAGTCCGAAAATCCATTGCATCGAGTGTAGACAGGGAGACAGTACAACCATTCCGATTGACAACGATAATGAGTGTCAGGACAAGACTCATTTTGGGCCATTCTCATTCGTGAAAAGAAGCCAGTGCCATCCAGGATGACGAGAAATCGTGCATTTTTGTCTTCCTCTTTGAATGCCTCCAAATAGCTATTATCTTCAAAACACATGAGCTCATCCCAATTGTCTAGACTGTCCGAATATCTATTGCATTGCTGGTTCTGTAAGACACACTGGCCAGTACTGGTACGAAAGCCACCACATGGACCATGATCACAGAATGATTTCATCACTGCCATCTAGACACAGTTTTGTCTGAAATCACATACTAGGGTGTGGTGCACTGTTGTTATTTCGTCGTCACATCTAAACACTAGGTACATAAATATTTTTTTTTTCTGGCAGGAATAAATATCTCGGCATGAAATTTGTTACTAGTGTGTTCACGACATGAGAAAAACTCTGAATGAGTTCTTTTGGCACAATAAACTGTTTTGATCATATGACAAAAATAAATGTGTCATATGACCAAGAGGACAACTAGATAGAAACTGTAGCGTGTTCGAGTGGAGAAACTGAGATAAATGTACATGATTCAGTTTAATTTGGGGAAACATATTGTGTGATTGGAGTTTATTTTCACATAGTATTCCTCTACCAATACATAACCATCTATCTTATTAAAACAAATTCCAAATCTAGAAAAACACAGTTCCCGTTGTTGGGTTGAAGGCTGGTATGGACACCTTGTTTTGTAGAAGTTGTAGATTAAAGTATTATCATACCACATGCCAGTCTTGCTGTACATAAATGGCTTTGATTCCTGTCTTTTGAAATAACCCAAAGACAGGTCGGGGTCGTAGTATTTATTAAAGATGTGTAACGAATCTTCCAGCTCCGTTCTTGTTTTAATTGCAGCCTGTGTCCCACCAGTACCAAGACATTTATAAACCAAGAGGTCAAATTAGTTTTCTGTCCGGACATGAGAAAGTAGAAACATTTGCGACATGAAGCCACCTTGCCCTGACACTCGGGACTGCTGAAGGACACAGTGTTCTGTTCATCCCGTCCATCTTCACACTCCTGCTTCAAGTTACAATGCAAGTGCTTCTGATATACAGAGTTGTTCTTCATAGAACAGTTGAATAAACCACTGAGAAGCATGGGAGGCTGTTGATACTGAGGAACGATAGAAAAATATAGTTTTGAGACCAGTATGATAATTTGTGTCATACAGAAAGTAAATGCTTAGAAAAGAGGTGAGGAAGCCCTAGCTGGTGTCAAAAGTGGATCACATATCGGTAGGGTCTTTTGATGGAGGGTGTTTGGTTTTCTGTAACTCACTGTTACCGTTCGTCCCTTGAAAATATTTTGGAGCCTCCAGCATGAATAATGTGTAAATGATTGCAAGATGCTAACCATGATGATATGTTCGGAGGGTACAGTTACCGATTTTTTTAAACCAGATGCCTTTAGGGTGATATATATGTGGCGCCATTACATATCCAGAATATTGTGAACTATATTGTACTATAACATTATGACCATATGCAGTCTTAAGTTCAATCTTAACTAAAGGATAGTTTTTATGTAGCAGCCACATAACGTTTCTGCTTGACATGAACAATACTTCTTCAAGGGAATGATCATTACATGCTACTGCCATCCGACTCCCTGTGTATTCGAATCTCTCAGTTTTCCATTTTCGAGAGATTCACACCAGTATGCCAGCCGCAGAAAACGAGCAAGTATGTGGATACCCTTTGGTGTGCATTTACACGCAATACACAAAAAGCAGTAAACTCATCACATACCCCATATACCACTCCTTGGTGTGCCAAGAACTTTGGCAAGTTGTTCTCACAGTCTGATCTGTTTGACCTGCAAAATGGTTTTCTGTGTTGCTCTGGCTGAGAAGGTATTCCACACCAGGACACATTTGAGCAACTCTCAATGGAATGTGTTGGACTGAGGTGTTCTTTAAGCCCCTCTGACCCCAAACTGAGCCAACTGACGTACAAAAAGCACCAGACTGATTTACGCACGTTGAGATACCTGAGCACCTTTCATCGGAATGGGATGAATCGAGGTGCTCTGTATGCCCTTGGCTCAAACAAACCAACTGGCATGCAAAAAGAAAGCAAGGGACTACTTACACACTTCAACACACAAATCAGAAATGATCATCAACCAGAAAAAGCATAACGGCAAAACTTATTATCTCGCGAAAATTGACCATCGCTTAGTGTCATTTTATATCAACACTTGAATGGAAACTGAAACATGAACATTTTCTACATTGTAATGAACTACTCCTTCAACAGTATTGTCCTTTTTGAAACTAAGGAATTATATTTACAATAATAATAATAATAATATAATGAATACTTATACAGCGCCTATGCTCGGCTAGAGACCTAGCTCTAAGTGCTTTACAATCAACACTCGTTTACACAATGGGCTGCCTACCTGGGTAGTGCCGACTGAAGAGCTGCCAGCAGATGCTTTATTCAGTCGTTTCCCGTGTTATGCAGTCATGGTTTCGTTCAATATCGTTCACTCAAGTTCCTTACTTTCTTCATTCTTTCCATTTCTCACGCAGGGGTGCATGCTATGTGTAACGTGTCATCCATACCAACGGCCAAACTGGCCTTCTCTTCCGAAAGTTGCTGATGGGATTTTTACGTGTGTGCAAGATGTTTATGCGTGCGTTCACACACGGAATCTCGGTTTATAGTCTCATTCGAAGGACTGCATGGGAAATGGAGTCAGAACCAGTGTTAACTCTGAGGGAAAAATCCCCCTGTACCGAAACGCCCCAGCGGAGATTCGAACCCGCAACCCCAGGATCACCAAGTTTACGAGTCTGGCGCTCTACCAGCTGAGCTATTCTGGCTCCCGTCAAGATGATAATGCAGTATTGTCCTAAATCATTGTTAGATTTTGAAAATACTGAGATTTACTGGCTAGAAACATTAAGCTGTTTTCCCTTATTATGCCCGCAGTTTCCGACGATTACGCGGCCAGCCATTACCTCATAACAAGCAAAACATGTTGTTGTACATGACTTGACAATACCAAACGTTCGCCCTGTCCATTAGACGTAAAGCAGAGTAGCAAATCAATGCATGCGTTTGCTTCCCAGCTTTTCAACATTCCCCAGAATTTTCAGCTGGTGAGATTGCAGGACTGTGCTTGCCATGTCATACGCGGCATGGACAACTATTGCTTCGACTGTTTCTGTTTGTCTGTTTCAATGGGCACCTGTGATTAGCTGCTTTGTTGTTTTGTTTGTTTTGGGGCATTTTGATATCACTTCGTTGAAATGTTCACTGAATATTGGTCTTGCAGAGCTTCGTTGGAAATGTATATATGGGTCTTGCAGAGCCAGAATTATTTCTTACATTTTACTGCTTCTTTTATGAAGATCAATTACCCACGCAAAATTGTGAAACACGGATCCAAGCAATGACTTTCAGACCACATAAAGCTTAGCCACTAACTAAACCCATGTATTCTGGTCGCTACATTTAAGGCCATTTTTGGCACAACGTTATCCCACAGGTGAGCTTAACATTAACCATAATTTCATTATGATCAAATTTTACCAATGGTCGTTCATATAATTCCGTGTTGTCTTGCCTATTATCAATTTTTTCCTGAGCTATATGTTTGTGTCTCTAATCACAAGCTTCATTTTTTACAGTTCTTTCAAAACCGTTTGAATAACGCTTCTTCCACATGATCCCCATGACAAATAAACAGCCACCCCGCATTTTGCATTCACCAGTTATGTCCCTTGTTCAGTGTACGCCGCGATGATCACTTTGACATTGAATTGGCACCAGGCTGTAAGTCTGTTACTAAAAAAAGGCACCATAAACAGCTTCGATGTCTCATAAAAAAAAATCCGGATGTTACAATACTTCAACAGTATTTTTGACGGTCATGTCATTGTGTTTAATGGCATGTACTGTACACACGCTTTCCTGTGTTTAATGCATTCCACTGTCAATTCAAACGAGAGTTTATGGCACTCCACGCGCAGTCCTAGTGTTACGGCTTTGTCTAACCTAGGTATCTTTGAACTTTGCTGTGACTACCTCCAGGAGAGGAGCACAGGCATTGTATTTCATACGCTCTATTCAATTCGAGAATGGTACATGGAAAGAGATTGTGGAAGCAAGGTGGCTCGCGACTATCTACAACTTGTGCATATAGAAAAATATCACTTTCCCACACAATTTAAAGTCGCGAAAGTAAATCCCCAACTGTAAATTCCGAACAACCAGATTACAAACCAACATCCATTTTTGCCAGTATTATCCTAATCCTCAGAGAAGTACATAAAATAAACATATTTACGATTACATCCTTGTGTAAGCGCTTGTCCTGTAAGATATTTCAGTTAGTTAAGATTAAAAATTTTCTTGATATTCATTCTCGGAAGCTTTTCTTCTCAGCACATATTTTACCAATCATTGATTATGCATCAACATTATGGGACAGCTGCAGTGAAACAAACTTAAGATTCATTCATCGTTTATATAAAAGAGCGCTAAAATTAGTCTTGTTAAAATCTAGTTCTGTGACACTTGAAGATTATAAGAAGCTAAACGTTTCAACTTTTTGTCATAGATTATATTTAAATAAAGCGATTTTTATGCACAGGGTTATGAATGGAAGTGCCCCTAAAAAGATCTTAAATACATTTTAAACTAACCCTCATAGACATAATCATACGTTAACGTTCCCCAGACCAAGAAACAATCTCTATAAGTCAAGTTTCCTTTACTCTGGTGGAACATTATGGAACAATCTAAGTACAACGTTCAAAAGTATAAGTAACCGAAATACATTTAGGAAAAAATTGAAAAGTCATTTAACAAACAATGCAAGAAATGTGTGATTAAAATATTCCAAATACCTTTACTTATGTATATTGTTGTCTATAAACTTGTATCATAGATATATGTGCATAAATATACAGACATATGTGGATATGTATGTGCATGCATATAAAATTATGTACTCGTATGTGCATATAGCATTATAGCATTGTCAGTGTATTTTAGATGTCAATGGTATATGTATGTTGCTCTTGTTTTTTTGTGTTATATCCTATTTGTTTGTTGTTGTTATTTGTTGTTGCTTGTGTGCTTTTTTTTTTTTTTTTTTTGTTTGTTTTTTTTTTTAATGGCTTGATGTAAAAAAGCAATGATGTGCTTATTCAATGTCCCATCAGTAAATAAAATTTTGACTTGGCTTGACTTGACACGCGGGCGCGCGCGCGCGCGCGCACACACACACACACACACACACACACACACACACACACACACACACACAATCCACATGTACACTATATCTCACCACCCTACATTGCAAACACCCACACATTAATCAGTACTATCTCACCGGCGTGACCGCCTGTACGAGAAAAACATAGGATGTCGATAGAAGGCACATATCAGGCAAGTTATGACCACATAGGAAATGTCCATTTGGCACAACAAATACCAGTGTGACTACAAACAGATCAGTGGCTGGGTTTGTTTAGTCCAGACAAAAAGTGCAGAAGAACGCTACACGATCGCCTCGTCTCACAGTGTTTCAATTATGCAAACACACTGCTCAGCTCCGTACAAAATGCGTCGAGTTCCGCTTAGTGTAAAATCGCCTTTCCTACATATTATTGTACACAAACAACGATTAGACTGAAAGAAAACTAACCCAGCCGGTGCACAACATGTAGACTCCGTGTTGTAAACTGGCGCATACGGGTGACATGCATCGCACTTTCCTGTGACGTCACCCGGTGCTGTTGCGTAGACGTTGCTAAACACCGAAATTGGAAACTGCGATGTGTTAACTAATATGAAACGACGCCCTCCAGCGTAGCTTGTGTGGCTGACTATGAACATCCGTGGTGCGAATTTACCACGAAACTAGACCTACAGGATATTATAACGAGTTTGTAAGTAAACAGAGGAACGCCAGTTACTAGAAGTAAAGCAAGAAACCAACAATCTGCGAGAGGAATATGCGCCCCGTCAAAGTGTGTGTATGTGTGTGCGTGTGCGTGCGTGCGTGCGTGCGTGCGTGCGTGCGTGCGTGTGGTGTGTGTGTGTGTGTGTGTGTGTGTGTGTGTGTGTGTGTGTGTGTGTGTGTGTGTGTGAATATGCACCCTAGTTTGTAGATGCATGATACTTATTGCAATATTTATCTTCTTACTGGTTTCATTTATGTTTTCTTTAACCTTTTATGTATTTGTAACCGCTTAGGGCTTATGATGTAAGATTAAATGCTATAACTAATCATTATTATCATCATTATTAAATGAGTATCTTGGAGGAGTAGATGGAGTATCTTTTTTGTTTCAGACAAAGACATATATTGCCTTGTTTGTACATGTCTCCCAGTCCTTGACAGTTTTTGAACAGTTTAAAGAAACGAAAATAATATACTATACTCATACTCTCTCTCTCTCTCTCTCTCTCTCTCTCTCTCTCTCTCTCTCTCTCTCTCCTCTCTCTCTCTCTCTCTCTCTCCTCTCTCTCTCTCTCTCTCTCACACACCACACTACTTTTCACTAGAAAATTTAGCTTGTTTTGCTCTTTCTTGATTTTCTTTTGCTTCTTAGGTGGCACCTTTGGTTGGTTTTTTGAAAACTCAACAAACATACGAAGGTATTACACACCAGCCTTTTTCTGGGATAGCATTCTTCTTAAAACCGAAAAGGCAGAGGAGTTAAGTTTACCACTTTCCGCGGTCACTGAGGAGAAACAATCAGATTTCGAAATACCGGTATCTGACCAGGAGTTATATGTTAGTGAGTTTTCTTCCCATTAGAGAGTGTCTCCTCCTTGAAGACTATAAGCTTGCTGAAGACTCATTTGAGAAGCATTTATTATTCCCCACTCACCCTCTCAAGCACATACTTTTAGTTAGGCAATTAACTGCCACTGCAGATATGAATGCTTATCTCCCCTTATTTCTTCACTCTAAGACATAAGAGCAGTTTTTTGTTTTATAATTGAATATTTCTTGCAGTCTTTGCAACACCAAGCTGCTCTGTAAGTTGCTGGAATGGTGCTCGGTTACTTATCCTTGGAATTCATTAGTCAATTATAATTTAGTTCCTTGTGGATTCATTCCAAGAACTGGCCCTCAGCACTTGTGTCTTAAGAGGTTATCTCTTTATATATTTCTACTTTTCACTAGAAAATGTAGCTTGTTTTGCTCTTTCATGATTTTCTTTTGCTTCTTAGGTGGCACCTTTGGTTGGGTTTTTTGAAAACTCAACAAACATACTATGGTATTGCACACCAGCCTTTTTCTGGGATAGCATTCTTCTTAAAACCGAAAAGGCAGAGGAGTTAAGTTACCACTTTCCGCGGTCACTGAGGAGAAACAATCAGATTTCCGGTATCTGACCAGGAGTTATATGTTAGTGAGTTTCCTTCCCATTAGAGAGTGTCTCCTCCTTGAAGACTATAAGCTTGCTGAAGATTCATTTTGAGAAGCATTTATTATTCCCCACTCACCCTCTCAAGCACATACTTTTAGTTAGGCAAAATTAACTGCCACTGCAGATATGAATGCTTATCTCCCCCTTATTTCTTCACTCTAAGACATAGGAGCAAGTTTTGTTTTTATAATTGAATATTTCTTGCAGTCTTTGCAACACCATGCTGTTCTGTAAGTTGCTGGAATGGTGCTCGGTTACTTATCCTTGGAATTCATTAGTCAATTATAATTTAGTTCCTTGTGGATTCATTCCTAGAACTGGCCCTCAGCACTTATGTCTTAAGAGGTTATCTTTTATATTTTCTACTTTTCACTAGAAAATGTAGCTTGTTTAGCTTCTTTCTTGATTTTCTTTTGCGTGTTTTGAAAACTCAACAAAAACATAGGTAGGTATTACACACCAGCCTTATTCTGGGATAGCATTCTTCTTAAAACCGAAAAGGCAGAGGAGTTTAAGTTACCATTTTCTGCGGTCACTGAGGAGAAAACGATCAGGTTTCGAAATATCGGTATCTGACCAGGAGTTATATGTTAGTGAGTTTCCTCCCCATTAGGGAGTGTCTCCTCCTTGAAGACTATAAGCTTGCCAAAGACTCATTTAAGAAGCATTTATTATTCCCCACTCACCTTCTCAAGCACATACTTTTAGTTAGGCAAAATTAACTGCCACTGCAGATATGAATGCTTATCTCCCCTTATTTCTTCACTCTAAGACATAAGAGCAAGTTTTGTTTTTAAAATTGAATATGTTTGTATATATATATATATGTATATATATATATGTATGTATGTATGTATGTATCATTACTATAATGATGGAAGAATTGTTAACCTACACTTGTTTTCCCCCATTACTTTATTGTTCAGCATTATATTGTTTTGGTCAATCAGTGGGCGATTGCATCTCAAAGGAGATCCAAACAGAGGCTGTTCTACAACAATTCTTAGCCGCTGACAATGCTGGGTTATTGAACAGCAGAGCTGACCACTCAGACTATTCCATATTTTCTTATCTCCCTTGTATCCTTAAATGGATCCTCAAGCATAGGCTCAAAGATTGTCCCATACATTTCACACTGTTGTTGCGTAATGTTTTTAGTTTTTTTAGCAACTTTTTACCTCTCCACACTATCGGTTTATGTTATTCTACTACCTTTCACTAGCTGCTTTGGGGATGCTCTTGGATTCTTCTTTGAACCCTTGGTGGTGAGAACACCACACAATTACGAACTGTGGTGTGTCTCTATTTGACGCCAAGAGCACAGACACAATCAGCCGTGTCTCCCTGATGAGTTCCGATCCAGCGGATGAAGGCCTAGGAGCAGGCGATACATATAGATCTGCCTTCGAGAGGGATTGCGGTGGTTTCCCTCATGCAGCTAGTGAAGGTTTTTCATTCTTTTTTGATACACATTTTCACTTTTTTTTTAACAATTCAAGTCTTTGCCAAGTCATTACTATAATGATGGAAGAATTGTTAACCTACACTTGTTTTTCCCCCATTACGTAATTGTTCAGCATTATATTGTTTGGTCAATCAGTGGGCGATTGCATCTCAAAGGAGATCCAAACAGAGGCTGTTCTACACAATTCTTAGCCGCTGACAATGCTTGGGTTATTGAACAGCAGAGCTGACCACTCAGACTATTCCATATTTTTCTTATCTCCCTTGTATCCTTAAATGGATCCTCAAGCATGGGCTCAAAGATTGTCCCATGCATTTTACACTGTTTGCATAATGTTTTTAGTTTTTTCAGCAACAACTTTTTACCTCTCCATACTTTCGGTTTTTTTTTATTCTACTACCTTTCGCTGGCTGCTTCGGGGATGCTCTTGGATTCTTCTTTGAACCCTTGGCAGTGAGAACACCACACAATTACGAACTGTGGTGTGTCTCTATTTGACCGCCAAGAGCACAGACACAATCAGCCGTGTCTCCCTGATGAGTTCCGATCCAGCGGACGAAAGGCCTAGGAGCAGCGATACATATAGATCTGCCTTCGAGAGGGATTGTGATGGTTCCTAGATCGCAGCTAGTGAAGAGTTTTCATTCTTTTAATACACATTTTCCCTTTTTTAAACATTTCAACTCTTTTGCCAAGTCATTACTATAATGATGGAAGAATTGTTAACCTACATTTGTTTTCCCCCACTACTTAATTGTTCAGCATTATATGCATACATACATATATATATATATATATACAATTATAAACAAAGCTTGCTGTTATGTCTTTAGATTGAAGAAATATGGGGAGATAAGCATTCATATCTCCAGTGGTAGATGATTCTGCCTAACTAACAGTATGTGCTTGAGTGGGTGAATGGGGAATAATGCTTCTCAAATGAACCTTCAGCAAGTTTATAGTCTCTAAGGGGGGAGACAATCTCCAATAGAAAAGAAACTCACTAACATATAACTCCTGGTCAGATACCGGTATTTCGAAACCTGATTGTTTCTCCTCAGTGACCGCGGAAAGTGGTAACT
>JADBJO010015273.1:0-10000 GCA_016801955.1 Conus betulinus
TGCTGCTGATTCCAACGACGACGTAGACGATGACGACGACGAAACGATGAAGAGGACGAAGACGACGAGACGATGAAGATGATGAAGACGACGTCTGCAGCGTCAAGTCCGACACAAAACTTACAGAACTTCACAGAGCCGTGGCTAAAAAAAAACACTACTACATTCACGGCGTCTCTGCCGGCGACAAGGTGACAGTCTCATACAGGAGCTTTGGCTCACACACAGAAACACAGAACGCAGCGACGGCGTAGCCAACAGGTCGCTGGTTCAAAACTCGGGAGCGGTGCTCTGGCACGGCAGCAGCGGCGTCTCCAGCCCAGCTATCTCAGCGGGTAGTCGATCCCGGGCGCAGTGGCAGGTAGGGTAGTTGTTGGCACTCAGGCCGGCCTCTCGACACCGACACAGGGTGGAGAACAAGGGGATAGACACAGCTACAGCCCTGACCCTCAGAATGTGGCAGCCAGTCCCCTTCAATCCACGGAACACTTCTCCCTGGGGGAAACTAATTAACTACCTTGATTATCATGGATACTATTCATTACAATCACGATCGACTACATCATATTCATTAGCCACATCACATTTCACTAGAACTTGGGACAAACGTCAGCATATTCTTTTTTCAACACTACAACATTCCCATTTCCGGAATCATAACACTAGAACATTCCCTTTTCCGGAATCATAACACTACACAGGAAAGGATTTCAATACAAACCTTTCAGAATCTAGTTTTTCCAATTGGGGAAAGGATTCCGACCTAGACCCTCTTCGATAAACCATGGAGATAATTCATTACAAACAATTAATGATTACTTTTCATCAAACTATAAATGTCACCACAAAATTTTCATTTCTTTTCTTGTAACACGACACGAATGGTCATTTCATTTCATATAATCACCAGATGTTGAAAGGTATTTTTCCTAAAAGATTCATCGACTTCAATATATGTGAAGGAAAGATTTCGACACACTCTTGTTTACCAACACACAACTAATCAGTATTCATATCAAGGGTGAATTAAATACTCATCCACATCAAAAATCAAAACCAGTATATATCAAGTCTCTGTCACTCACTCTGGGAGCTTATTATCCATGCTATCAAAACTCTCCCTCTTCTCGCAAACCATATTAGCATAAACACCTTTTTTTTTTATCATAATTTCATAACTAGTTAAGTAACAGAATAAACAAAACCTTTTTTTTTGTTGAAGACCACTTCCTTTAACACTCACTTCTTCTATTCATGTTTTCCGACAGCATTTCGTTTTGCTACCCCTTCAAGTCATAGGATAACAGAACACAACAAATACTTTCCTTTTCTAAACAAATCCTTCACAAGTGCGCTGAGGAAGTTTCAGTCGCTCCTAAACGGGAATACGGTTTCGGTTTGCTAATAAATAAACATTGAATGATAAATACCTGACTGTCACCCAAACTAGACGGGAGTCCCTCTTCGGCTTCTGGGTAGTTGTGTTGCTGGGATCACTGCAGAGACTGCCTAACCAGTTCAGCTCACCCAGCTTTAACAGTGCATAGGTCAGCAGCAGTCAGGTAAACTTTTGAACCGGCTTGCGGACGACTACCTTCCGGTTAGCACAAAAATTTGTGACTGGACGGGAAACGATCCGTCACAGATATTCTACCGTGTTACAGTTAACCCCTCTGACTTCATTTTCTGATGTTGATTTAGGTGTGTACAGGGGGTCAAGTTCCTTTTCGCTTGGTTGAATAGCCATTTGCACAGTATTGCTGACAGACAAGCAAACAGAACAACGATTGTGGATGAAAACATAACCTTTTGGAGGAGGTAGCCAGGAGCCAGCAGCGTGCCTGATGATCTCTTTGCAGAACGAAACAGCTGTCACTTGCTCGACAACTGACCACTGCTTCAGAGAACCAAAATGTTGGACAGCGCTCGGTGGAAAAAGGATTCCTTCTTCTACCCTCTTCTCCACAGACAGATGTTTGTGTTTTAAGATGATGAATTCATACTATGTAAATCACATGCGAAAGACGCCTAAGCTGGCATATCCTTGCAGTTCATCTGATCACCGTTACGTCTGGCACACCAAGTATTTTGGTGGACACTTTTGGGAAGAAGTCAAATAGGACAGCCCAAGCTGAACTGGTGATGACTGTCCATTGTGGCCTTCTCACATGCACTGGAGTCTGGAACAGTCTCAAGATACTGATCGGTGTTCGATCCCGCCGGAGAGTAGGGTTTTTTTTTTTTTTAATCAGCGTGTTCTGCTGTCCTGTCTTGGTGGAAATTGAAGGCATCAGGACCTGGTGATTTCATCATCATTTCTTTTTTCATGTCCAGGATCCTCCATGGTGATCCAGTGACTTCTTCTGACATGTGCAGTGATGTCCCAGCATTGTGAACATTGTTTAGTATCTGTATCTATCTTGATGAACTTTTATCTCTCGTTGCTTGTTCAGAGATGTTCCGCCTGATGTCATCTTTGGATTTCTGAGGGAGATTGACATTATTCATTGGAACTGAGATTTTACAGTGGAAAGTTTATTTTTAACAAAATATTGGGCGTGTTTTTAGAAGATGTTTTTAAAGGGTTATGTGAATGAATGACCCAAGAGTTGTCTTCGACAAGCTGACAGCCCTGATATGGCCTTTTTCGATTGGCTGGGCTATGAGTAGCATTACCTTACCTTACCTTATATCTTGTTACTACCCACTTAGGTCGTGCCTTTTATGTTTCCACCTTTTGATTTGATGAAAAGTTACCATGACGCCAAACGAAAGAAACAAACAAATTATAAAACAAACATGACGCGTTTCGACCTCGCTGGTCTTCTTCAGGCAAGTCACACAACATGCAAGACCAGAAAACGAAGAAAGTACGATCACTTATCTCCTCAAATTGGGCGCAAAATGGATATGGAATGAAAACAATTGAGTGACAGTGTTGGAAAGTTACGATTCCCCCTCCCCCTCCCCCCCCCGTACCTGTTTTACCTGTTACCCCACCCACCCATCTACTCCTACTCCCCCCCCCCCCCCCCCCCCCCCGAATGTGCTTATGTAAGATCACAACTTATACCTGAAATTGGGATCGACATAAGCACGTAAAGGGGATAAGGAGATGGGGGCAGTTTAAACTTGTTTCTGTTCCATGGATACAGAAAATTACCCAGCGCCTGTGATGTGATCTTTCTGGGAACATCCTAATCGAAACCCTGACCCCCTCCCTTCCCCACCCACACCCCTTCAACATGACCAAGGCATGCATGCCCGGAGGCAGAGGAAGCAAAGAGTAAACCCAGTAGCCCCTCTTTACTGCTACACCAAGAGAACCTTTCCATGTGATTTGATGTCCATTACGTCTCCACTTCACATGAAATGACCAGTGAATAGAACAGTAAATTGGGACAATATTAAGAATGAAGTCATGGGATACGGGAAGGGTTGAAGGGAGGGAGACGGGGAGGCAAATGACAATGTCACTCTGGCTCCGTGACTCTAGTGGCTGTCAACAGAAGAGGGCTTAGAGGGTTGTGTCCTGTACTGTTGAGCATTACTGGGGCAGCACAGGGACTCTTCTCATGGGTATTTTCAGGACGACCCAATATGGATTATTCACTGTGAATTGTCGGTGTTTAGGCTTCAGTGAGACTGGTAGGAAGAAGGTCTAGGGAGAGCATGACAGCAGAGGGTGGTGTCCAAAAGAAACTCCCCTCAGCTGTTGCAGACACTCCAGGTCATGCCTCCAATTGCCCTTCTACCTCCATCTTTATTCCCTGAAATTCAAACCCGCAACTTTTGGATGGATGGGTGTCTCTAGGCGTGCCCTTTTAGAGGGATGGCTAACAGAACACCTGTTTCAAGTTGCGAAATGTAAGCCCTATGAAGTTCACTTTTGTTCCTCCTCGACCAAATCCAGCAGGAGGAACTTTTCAGCTGTCTCTGCCATTGCCTTCTGGGTTCTGGTCCTCTTCTTACCTGAAATTCTGAGCTGTTTCGTGACGTGATATGCTGATGAGCCTACAAATCCCCTCGCTCCAACTTCTATGGTGAAGACCCAGGCCTGGAAGCCAGATTCTGTCAAGCTGCTCGCTAGCCTGGCAAACTTCTCAGTCTTGTGGAGGTGCGCTTGCTCCATTCTGCTTTTGCATGGCATGGCGAGTTCAATCAGAATCATTTGTTTTGATGAATCTGAGTGGAGAACAATATCCGGTCTCGTGCCACTCTTCCTGATGATTTCTGGATGGTTCTCCCATTCTGGAAGGTCTACTGTGCATTCCCAGTCATCTGCTCCATCCCAGAAACTCTACATCTATGCCCCTTATATCACTGCCGGTCCAAACCACGATTTGTGGGCCTCCTGCTGTGTAAAACTTTATTGTTGGAGCTAGTGGTGGCACAGAGCTTCCTCCAGCAGTACTAACCGCATGTGCGATCTCCTACAGCATTTGGTTGTGCCTTCGTGTGTACCTACCCTGAACTGATGCTGCTTTACATGAACTTAGGACGTTCCACTGTTTGCCGTGACAGAGGGCTTTCCATGTGTGAGGGTAGATAGATGAGCTGATAGTTTGTCTTCACCCCCCCCCCTCCACCACACACACACACACACACTGGTAATTAACAAAAATGAAGAAAAGTCTAACATTTAATCATGGCAAAGAAAAACAGACGAAGAGAGCAACAGTTGAATTATTATATACATACATCAATATGAGAGATAGATGCATGTATATCAATTAATGCAAAAACACAAACACAGGTGTAATCTCCAGGCGACACTTCCCTCATCCTCTCCGCATCTCTTTAGAAGTCAGTACACAGATGGCGTCATTAGCGAAACAGTTTGTAAGAAGAAGACGCGTGCAGAAGTAGACCATTGACCTATACAATTGGACCCAGGACTGATCACCAAATTTCAACGACATGAAAGACGGTGACCTCATACTCTGGAAAACTTCCAGTCGTCTCTCCATCAGAAATGAAGAAATGATTTAGAGGGATCCTGCAGTTAAACCACAGCGAGGTCTGTCTCGGATGGCTCAGCTTTTGAACTCTTTCTTGATAGGTTCAACGTAGGGAAACTCGAGTTCTCTTCTGTTAATGGTTTTATAGCTCCCCAGTCACTTTTGGATACGTTCTATACTTTCCGTACTCCTTCATATTCTTTTCCCTCATAAGGATCAGGGTCTCTTTATAGTGGTTATTGATTTCACTAACTTTTTTTCTTCTATCCCTTTGGGAGCCCCATCTTTAGGAGTACAAAGCCGTGCTTTTCACAACCCCGATTTCTGTGTGTGTGTGTGTGTGTGTGTGTGTTTCCTTTCTTCCCTACTCTTCTATTCTTGGAATATGTGAGCCGCCCGTGGACCGTTCTATTTTTATAGTGAGATCAAGTTTCCTGCCACACAAGTAGAGTCTGTTTTTTGTTTTCAGTCGCACGTGCAATCCATGCGGTTTTCCAACTCCCCTGCATTATTGACTGCATATGTGAACTGCTCACCTGTAGGTTTTTAGTTTGGTTGGGGAGTCGGGAGAGACAGAGGGGGAAAGGATTTCAGAGGACCACGATCCTCAATCTGGACAAGCTTCCTGAAACCATTTCTGGTTTGGCGAACCCCTTCGGTGGGGATCCTGAAGAGTTCCTTGTCACTTCGTTGTGACGTACGTATGGGTGCCGACCTGCCTGTCCTTTGCCTGGGTCGAGACAGGAGACACTAGTTGTCCCACCCTACCCTCTCCATCCCGCTCACAAACTGCTGTATAGTATTGTTCCGTGTGGTTTGCTGTTGGTTTAGAATGTGTATTTTTCGTCGGAAGTCTAGAAATTTGAGGTTCTGGCAATAGCTTTTAGCAGGTGATTGGGCGTGTACAGTTTCATATCACGAACTGTGCGTTATTCTTTCAAAACTCAAGTTATTGTGAATTGTAAGTCCGTTTATTTTGGGAGTTTATGGGGACCAAGTGGTTTTGGTTCCATCAGAGTATGACTTGTTATCAAGCCATAGTCAGTGTAAAGGTTTTTTTTTTTTTTGTTTTGTTTTTCATTTTCGTCTTTGACTAAGAGACGTGACCGCACAGTCTTCCCCAGTCACATGAATACCCCTCAGGTCGATGGTATGCGTGTGAAATCTGTAGGCGAGCCGAAATCTTCTCCCGTGGTAGTTTTTTTTTTTATGTACAGTATATTCGCGCTTGCCAGGGACAGTAGATCCCAGTACGTATTTGTTTTGTCACGTTTTGGTCGTGAGCACGTGGCGTGCATCCAGGCGCGTACGGAGCCCACTAAATTCTCGGGTGGCGCTCGCGTTCCCCCATCAACACTCTCCATCGCCTTGCTCTTTGTGTTGTGTTCCTGTTCGTCTGTGTAAAAATGTGGGTTTGGGGGAAGGGAGGTACGCATGGAGAGGGTATTGAATATTACATGTTGGATTGTTTGATTCAGGGTAGTGTTATGTTATTGCACACTTTTGATGTGTGTTTGTCGTATGGGTATGCTGATGAGCATAAATGTTGATAAACATTAGTGAGACAGTTGATTAGCAAACTTTGTGCATTGTAGATGTTGTGAATTTCGATACAAGTATTTTGCTGAATCATGGTGCTTGCATAGGCTTTCAGCCCTTCAGTGATTTCTGGTTAACCTCAGAGTTGTGTGAACAAATATTGTTATCACATGCTCGCGCATTTGTTTTTCTTTGTGTATAGCGATTTGACAACCTGTAATCCTTCCTCCGGAAATAAGGGGGGGAAAAGAGGAATTAGGTGGAGTTTGGATATCATTTCCCCATAATTGTTTCCTTTCATTGATTGCAGCCCCTTACTTTGTATGCAGAGGAGGGGCTTTGGGCTAATAGCAGAACTTATTAGGAGAAAGACGAAAGGGAACAATCATCACATATAGCAATTAGGGTTTTCCCTGTAAATCAGAGCAAGTTAGCAAGGAGGGAGGGGGTTTGTCAGTGCTTACCTCTCCTAGCATAGTCACATAAGACACCCACACAGCTCCATATTCCACAACTATATACAGATATACAGACCATGATTGGCTTGCAGAGTTTGAACCATCACCTTTTCCTGGCTGCTTCTTCCCACCTTTCCCCCCACCTTTCTACGTCTTCTACCTTTCCTTCACCTTTCTGTCCTGAGAGTGAGGGCCATTGACCTAACCTAAGCCGAGATCAACCAAGTCCCCAGGATGTCTGCTTGAGGCCTTGCCAACCGCTGAGGTCACCATCAGGAGGAGAGTTCTTGCTGGACCACCTTGTAGTGAGCCTCATCTGTGAGCCTCCAGTGGTATTGATAGGACACTTTTTCTCCACTCTCACGGTGAGTCCATTGGTGTGTTACGTGTGTCTCATGACTGTTGATAGAGTGAGTGTGGCCTGTCTCACCTATCCCATGCAGATATGATTCTGTGACATTATCACCAATAACTCGACTCTCTGGACTTGTAGCTAAGGCTCAGTACCCTTTGAGAGACTTTGCTGAGGCAACGTTGAGGCTGAAGCCATTACCATATACTGAAATAGTCGATTTGGAGTGAGCTCGAGGGCTGAGCTCGATCCTTTTTCTGTTGGTGCCCTATGTGTAACTCCACCAAATGAAGAGGAAATATTGGCTGTGACATTTTGTAGCACATACCAAGTGTGCTGAGAAAGAGAGAATTGACTCTATTTGTGAGGCTTAGGATTGGATCTGGATGTACTCGTTTAGACTTTGAGGGTGTTCATCCCAGCATTTTTTTTTTTTTGTTTTTTGTTTTCTGGATTTTGCTGCCTCTGAGCGAGAGGTGGTAACATCTTGGCCTGCAAGCCACGCCTTGATTAGGCATTGACATTGTTGTGTGTGCAAGTTGTGTAGTAGATCCTTTATGTTAGGAATGTCCCTCCTCTTATCTTCTTTGGGCTGAGAGGGGTGGTAGCAATTTAGGTTGGGTATAGAGGAGGGGTGGTAATAGAGTGGGGGAAGTCCAAGGGTTGGTGTGGTTGGGGGTTATTTTTTTTCTTTTGGGAATGTGTTTTGCTTTTTACCTGTGTAGGTAGCTTAGTTTTCTCTACAGGCACTTTTTCCTGACTTTCATTTTCCTCCCCTCTACTTTTCCTTCTGTCTTTTATTCTTCTGTATGGCCCTTTCCCACAGAGAGTGATTGATTTTTGTTGGTGCTTGTCTGTATGTAATAAAGTGTTGTCTTAGATGTTTTCCTTTGCCTCCTTGTGTTTGTCCGTAAGTGTGTGGCGATTCGCGGATCCCGCTTGGCCCCTCTCCTGAACCCTGTCATTTTTTGACAAGGTCTCACGAAAGCAGACCGTAACCAGTGGTATCGCAGACTCTGGCAATGTTGAAACTGTTTCTGTGAACAAATCAGAATTGACTTTTTTTTTTTTTTTAAAACGTAATTGTTCTGTTCGCACAAGAATGTTTTTCGTCTGTATCCATTTTCGTTAGAATGGGTTCAGATAAAAGAGGTAGAATTGATATAGGTCTGTAATTGAAGGGATCATAAAGGACAACTAGAAGATGTTGAGATTTGCCTAGAGTTGCCTAGCTTATCTGTGGAAGATGAGGGAACTTTGGGAGGCGATATGTTATTAGAAGAAGCCGTCTGCACTGAGCTGGGCACTGAAAAAAAATCAAAAGTAAAGAGTCCAGAGACTGATGGTTTCACAGCGGATTTTTTTCCTAATTCTGAAAGTGTGAACTTGGAACTTTAACAATCAGGTCACAGAATGAAGATTTTAGTGAAGAAGAATTGTTATCCACAGCAGAGGATGTTAACCTTTGTATTCCGAGGGAAAGGAGACATGTGAACTTAAAACAACTGGACAGCAGTCCTCCCGCGGCCATTAAATATAGTTTACAAGTCAGGTTTAGCACGTTTCATTAGGAGACGAAAAGAGGTGTTCCCTTGATTTATTAAAAACAAATGAACTGATTCCAGACCTTTTGCGCCCAAATTCAGAAGATACGTGATTACTAGTTCTTCGTTTTGATTCTCCTGAATGTTGTTTGTCTCGCCTGGAGAAAACTAAAGGGGTCAAAGCACGTCGTGTTTTGTCTGGTAATGTATTTGTCTCTTTTGTCTGGAAGAATGATAATACTTTAAGTTTGACAGTGGTATGTTTAATGAATGAAATGATTTATCATTTTGAGCAGTAAAAAAAGGTATACTGATTTGCTGAGATCTTGAAAAGGCCTTTGATTCTTTAAGCTGATTTATTTAGCAAGTTGATCGAGATCTTTCATTATGAAATCAAATCTACAATCATTATAAAGCACATTAACATCTTGGTCTCATGTATAAAGGGGACATACACGAGGAGACGAAGAGATCTCATTTCACCCAATTTATCCTAGGTGTTGAAACACTGGCTGAGTAAACTAAAACAATAAAAGGCATAAAAATGTGCAGGGATCGAAGAACAAAACAAGAGGCTGACAATACAGAATTAGGGCAAGAGGTCGCCAAATGAATACTTGGAGAAACCATACAAATTTTCGACTCTTCGGGAATGCCTCTGGCTCAAGTTTTGAAGATGAAAAATGTTTTGCAATTCGGTAAGGAAGGACAGAGAATTCACTAATAAAAACACATGCCTCATCGTACATATGAACTGGAACCCAAACCAGTTTATAACTCTACGTATTTGGCTTCCAAATAACGTAAAGGAATGCACAAGGACTAATTTTGAGGAAAATTTCAGAGGTAAAATTACTTTATAATAGGTGGCTAATCCACCTCGTTGTCATGACCGTCGTCTTCATCGTCACTGAAGTCTTCGTTCCTCCTACTGTACTGCTGTCGTCGTCGTCGTCATCGTCGTCATCAACGTCGTCGTCATCACAACGCTTTCCTTTTCAGATGTGGGGCCTGGGTGGTGCTGGCCAAACTGGGACTGCTTAATGGTCGCACACCAGACACACTGTTTCTGTAATGTAGCTTCTTCCCCATGGTGCCTCTGTCTCTCTCTCTCTCTCTCTCTGTCTCTGTCTCTGTCTCTGTCTC
>JADBJO010015273.1:17500-20971 GCA_016801955.1 Conus betulinus
CTTAGCCAAGTCATTACTATAATGACTGAAGAATTGTTAGCCTGCACTTGTTTTCCCCCAACTACTTAATTGTTCAGCATTATATATATATATATATATATATATATATATATATATATATATATATATATATATATATATATATATATATATATAAAAAAGGAAATTCTGTGGGCTCAGCTCAGTGATGTCTTTTTTCCCTTGACCAGTCTTGTGAACCCCTGATATTGGTCAGCGGTCCCTGGAAATGTAGCAGACGACTCTGCAACTAACGGCCTTTTTTTTTTTTTTTTTTTTTTTTTTACAACTCCGAAACAAAACCCATAATGGATCTTGCTGTCTGTCCCACAATAATCTTCATAGACAGTAAATCATTCATTAACAAAGGGACGTAGCTGGACAACAGACGAAGTGGCCATTTTCATTACTTATCTCCCTTAGAAGGATATAATATGTGTATGATGTTTCGACCGCTGTCTTGTTTCAAACTAAGGTAATCATATGCATCATGCAATCACGCACAAAACTAGATTCAAATTCGGTCGTATTGTATTCAAATTCGGTCGTATTGTAACTCAGCAAACAACTCAGAGCCATTTCAGGGCTGGTCGTAAGAGACATACCTCTATGGAAAAAAAATATTCACAGCCTGATAAATCCACCCCAATCTAACACTAGACTGCTTTGAGGGCGCCAAGAATTCGCCTTATGTCTCACTCCTACTTTACAGCAGTCAGTGCATAACATGATGATGAATAACAAGAAACGTTTTGTACAAAAGAAACCTGTAGAAAGCCTTGTAGTCACAAAGACACTTCAGAATGGTCAGTCAGTGTCCACTCTGGACAGCGTGTTCACACACACACACACACACACACACACACACACACACACACGCACACACACACACACACACACACACACACAACACACACACACACACACACACACACACACACACACACACATATATATATATATATATATATATATATATATATATATATATATATATACAATGAAACAATAAATTCCAAGGATAAGTACCGAGCACCATTCCAGCAACTTACAGAGCAGCTAGGTGTTGCAATGACTGCAAGAAATATTGAATTATAAACAAAGCTTGCTCTTATGTCTCAGATTGTAGAAATACGGGGGTGGTAAGCCTTCATATCTGCAGTGACAGATGATTCTGCCTAACTGACAGTATGTGCTTGAGTGGGTGAATGGGGAATAAATAAATGCTTCTCAAAATGAACCTTCAGCAAGCTTATAGTCCCCAAAGAGGGAGACCATCTCCAATGGGGAGAAAGCTCACTAACATATAACTCCTGGTCAGATACCGGTATTTCGAAACCTGATTGTTTCATCCTCAGTGACCGCGGAAAATGGTAATTAGACTCCTCACTCCTTACCATTTTCCGCGGTCACTGAGGATGAAACAATCAGGTTTCGAAATACCGGTATCTGACCAGGAGTTATATGTTAGTGAGCTTTCTCCCATTGGAGATGGTCTCCCTCTTGGGGACTATAAGCTTGCTGAAGGTTCATTTTGAGAAGCATTTATTTATTCCCCATTCACCCACTCAAGCACATACTGTCAGTTAGGCAGAATCATCTGTCACTGCAGATATGAAGGCTTACCACCCCCGTATTTCTACAATCTGAGACATAAGAGCAAGCTTTGTTTATAATTCAATATTTCTTGCAGTCATTGCAACCTAGCTGCTCTGTAAGTTGCTGGAACAGTGCTCGGTACTTATCCTTGGAATTTATTGTTTCATTGTAATTTAGTCCCTTGCGGATTCATTCCAAGAACTGGCCCTCAGCACCTGTGTCTTAAGAGGTTATCTTTTTATATTTTCTACTTTTCACAAGAAAATGTAGCTTGCTTTGCTCTTTCATGATTTTCTTTTGCTTCTTAGGTGGCACCTTTAGTTAGTTTTTTTTGAAAAAAACTCAACAAGCATACTATGGTATTGCACACCAGCCTTTTTCTGGTATAGCGTTCTTCTGAGACCGAAAAGGCAGAGGAGTCTAATTACCATTTTCCGCGGTCACTGAGGATGAAACAATCAGGTTTCGAAATACCGGTATCTGACCAGGAGTTATATGTTAGTGAGCTTTCCCCCCATTGGAGATGGTCTCCCTCTTTGGGGACTATAAGCTTGCTGAAGGTTCATTTTGAAAAGCATTTATTTATTCCCCATTCACCCACTCAAGCACATACTGTCAGTTAGGCAGAATCATCTGTCACTGCAGATATGAAGGCTTACCACCCCCGTATTTCTACAATCTGAGACATAAGAGCAAGCTCTGTTTATATTCAATATATATATATATATATATATATATATATATATATATATATATATATATATCAAGAATACTGCTAAAACGCCTAATAAAATTCTTAAAGTGCTCAACCCTTGGGGAGCAACATCTGTTAAAAATAGGGTGATAAAAGGAAGTTTTAAAGACCAACAGATCTGTTTCGAGCCAGCGCTCTCGTCAGGATGGTTTTGGGGCGCCTACTGCCGGTGTTATATGGCCTGATGTCACTGTTTGCACGTGCGGATTGGCTGCACGTATTGTTCGGTTTTTTGGGGGGGTTGTTTACAGTTCAGGGTGCGTTTGCTGACAACGATTTCCATTTGTGCCTGCAGTTGTTTACTATTTCTACTTTAGTATTTAGGTTGCTAAGTATGGTTTGCATAGTATTAACCATTTTTTTCTGTTGAGCATAGGTTGCATCTTTTTTGAAATGTTGTTGTATGGTGATGCCCTTTTTATGATTTTCCAGGATATGTTATAGTTTGTTTTTTTTCTTTAAGTCTCCAAATATATTTGCTCAGTTCTGTTTGGTTTTTGTATTTTTCTTGTTGAATGACTGTTTATGGTTTGCGTATCTGGTTTTGAAGTGATTTTCAGTGATCCCTATGTATGTTTCTTTTTCATTTTCTGATGTCACAGTGGCTTGGTATACAATGTGTTTATAGAGGCATTTGTTGCTTAAGGGACACTGTTCTTTTTTAGCACAATTGCAGGATTTCCTTAAGCAACAAATGCCTCTATAACAACATTGTATACCAAGCCACTGTGACATCAGAAAATGAAAAAGAAACATACATAGGGATCACTGAAAATCACTTCAAAACCAGATACGCAAACCATAAACAGTCATTCAACAAAGAAAAATAAATATATTTGGAGACTTAAAGACAAAAAAACCAAACTATAACATATCCTGGAAAATCATAAAAAGGGCATCACATACAACAACATTTCAAAAAGATGCAACCTATGTTCAACAGAAAAATGGTTAATACTATGCAAACCATACTTAGCAACCCTAAATACTAAAGTAGAAATAGTAAACAACTGCAGGCACAAATGGAAATCGTTGTCAGCAAACGCACCCTGAACTGTAAACAACCCCAAAAACCGAAAACAATACGTGCAGCCAATCCG
>JADBJO010015273.1:24131-26631 GCA_016801955.1 Conus betulinus
GGAAGGAGGCAAGAGAGTGAAGTGGCACTCTGATTTCAACGTTGAGTCGAGTGGGATCGCTGTCCCAGTGCAGTGGGATCACTTTTGTCTGCTTCGGTGCAGATCAGCGGCTGGTCCTTAACCTTTTTGGGTTGGAGGAAACCGCTGCGTTGGGAGGAATCTCTATTCCCAACCACCGGCACATCTTCCTTTGGTCACCCCAGACCGGTTTCCCATGGTGGGGAACAGCTGAACAGCCCCTGGGTTCTTCGCTGGGCCAGGAGCTGACCAGCATATCTACCTCTTCATCTCCCCTTTTCACCCGCCGTTTTGGTGAGTTTCGCACTCAGTTATTTAGGCAAGTTTTTTTGGGTTTTTTCCCCCTTTTTTTAAAATTTTACAAGTTTAAATTCATGTTTAGAACATTCTCTTATAGTTTTGTGTGTTGTTACCTTTACTGGTAACGTTTTCCTTAGATACAAATTCTCCCGTTTTATTAGGGTTCCTAGGCACCTTCGGAAAGGGTACAAAACCTTAGTGACCAAGTCAAGTTTTTGCACTCCTACGTAGCCAGGAATCCAGTCAGAAGGGGTCTTAATTTGTCTTTGGGGAGAAATTAGTCTGTTTTTGGTTAGTTTAAGGTTCTAAGACTGGGTTCCTTATTCATATGTCTATATTGTCTATTCTTTCCTTCTCTTATAGTTAGCTGTCTTTAATTGACAAACACTCGGGACGAACGCATCACGCTAATTGGAGTGCTGTGTGACTAAGATTAAGTCGGAAAATAAGGGTCTCCTATCCCGACGCCCACGCTTTGGACTCGTCCCATCGTGTTTATCTGTTTTTTTTGTCAGTCCTCTGTCTGTGTGTCATATTTCGTATTGTTTTTTAAGAATAATTTCAGTACTTTATCCCATTGTGAGAAAGGGATGAGTTGTTTTTGATAGTTGATTTCCAGTATAATTTTGAAAACAAGTGGTTAGACTTGATTAAATAGAGTCCCCGCTCACGGTACACACGCATGCGCGCATGCACACCCAGACACACCCCCTGTACACGTATTGATCGTCGCTGCAGGGCGTTGACCCTGTTTGTCTCAGAAGGCCGGATCCACCTCTGGACACCCCTGGAGGTCTGTCACGTCCCCCCCCCATCTTCTGGAACTGACGACGTGGGACCGGGACTTCTTCAACGCTGCTGTTCTGGCTGATCCATGTGGCCCTGGATGTGGGACAATTTAGAGCTGACCGTGTGTCGCAGGAACTCGGACTTGGGTGATGTCTAAGTGTATTCGTGTTTGTGTTGTGTTGCCGTGGACGTGGGACTGAAATAGGAGTGAATTACATGCAGGCTGGCATGGTTGACGAGGGAATGAAGTCTGGCTGTTTTGGAGTGATGAGTGGAAATGGTTGTGATTGCTTTGGTGGTGTGAAGGTTTTTTGACCTGTCTTGAATCTTATTTAGTCTGTCTCTCCCCTATCGTTCTTCTTTCATTATGAAATTCTTTAATTAGTTGGGATGGTAGTGGGAGTCCCGGGGGGAGGGAGGTTTTGCTTTTCTTGGGCTTTTGGGTTATTTTGTTCTATAGGTAACTTAGAACTGATAGGTTCTTTCCCCTCTTCTTTACCATTCTATTCTTACTTGGTCTCTCCTCTATCTTCAGTCTTCTTTGGTTAGGCCTCTCTCCCCATATGGAATGAATGAGTATTGTCGATTTATAATTAATAAACTGTTATTGTCTTTGTAAATCCTTGGTGGTCTGGTTGAGTGAGTGTTTGGGTGTTTGCTATCGGTTATTGCCAGTGTCGAAATTTCCCCTTTGTCTTTCCCTCCCTTACAAGGTCCTTACCTTGACATATATAAAGAAGCAGGAAAAAATGGACCACAGAACCACTTGGTAGACTCCTTTTATTTTGTCCTGTATTTCGGTCCAAAGACCTTCCTTTATATATAAAACACCATACAACACACACACACACACACATACACACGAGAGTTGCATACAGTACACTGTAACCAAAAAAAAAAAAGAGACTAAAAGGAACGTTTCAGAATAAACACAAGTAAACGAATCTCAAAAACTGAAAAAATAAGAAGACGACAATTCAGAAAGCGACAAAATAACCGCAAAGATTACAGAGAAGAAAACATTGAGAGCACAGAATTTCTAGAAGACGGGATACAGCCGAGACTGAAAGACACACCCCACCCCCTTACCTCCACCTCCAAGAATCTCTTCCGGGACAGAATGTGTTCCTATAAGCGTGCGCGCATGCACAATACGGGATGGGCTGCATTTGCGTTTATAGGAATGCACATGCTAACACACATAGGTGCGTGCATGGGCGCGCACGATCACACACACACTCACGCGCGCGCGCATACACACTCGCGCGCGCGCGCGCGCACATACACACACACACACACAACACACACACACACACAATACACACAAGTTGCATACATTACACTGAAACCAGAAAAGAGACTGAAATGAACTGTTTAGAATAAAACACAACAA
>JADBJO010015273.1:29131-44367 GCA_016801955.1 Conus betulinus
TTATGTTCTCTTCCTGATGTTGATTTAGGTGTGTACAGGGAGTGGGGGAAAGGTGTAAAGGACCTACTTTTCGGAGTTTAGTCTATAAATGGCATTTAATTTCTCCAAGTTTCCCTTCGCTTGGTTGAATAGCCATTTGCGCAGTATTGATGACAGACACGCAAACAGAACGATTGTGGATGGAAACGTAACCTCTTTGGTGGAGGTAGCCAGGAGCCAGTAGCGGGCCTGATGATCTCTTTACATAACGAAACAGCTGTCACTTGCTCGTCAACTGACTTCCCCTTCAGAGAATCAAAATGTTGAGAGCACCCAGTATGAAAAAGGATTCCTTCTTCTACTCTTCTCCAGAGACAGATGTTTGTGTTTTAAGATGGTGAATTCATACTATGTAACATAGATCGAGTTCATCTCCAACGAAGATGGCGAAAAGCCTGAGAAAACAAAACAAAAATACAAACAACAGCAACAACAAAAACTACAGCATGCTTATCACATGCGAAAGGCGCCTAAGCTGGAATCTCCTTGCAGTTCGCCTGATCACCCGAGCTAAGTCTGGCAAACCAAGTATTTTGGTGGACACTTTCGGGAAGAAGTCAAATAGGACAGCCCAAGCTGAAATGGCGACGGACCGTCTATTGTGGCCTTCAGATCATGCACCGGGGCCTTGAACAATCTCGACGTACTGATCGTTGTCCGATCTCGCTGGAGAGTAAGGATTTTTTTTTTTTTCTTTTCAGTGTGTTCTGCTCTCCTCTCTTTGTGGACATTGAAGGCATCGGGACCTGGTGATTTCATAATTTCTGTTTTTTTATGTGCAGGATCCTCCATTGAGAGTTACGATTTTTATTCCTTGTTGTTTTTCTGTCCTCTTTTTGTGGAAATGGAAGGCAAGAGGACGTGGTGTAATTGTTGCTTCTAATTACCTTCCAATGTCATCCGGTGATTCCCTGTGGCATGCGAAGCGATATTCAGTATTTTTAACATTAATTCTTTTTTTTTTTCAGTGTCTGTATCTATGTCTATGAGCTTTTGTCTCGCTACCGTCTCATTTTGGTGGTTTCTTTTATAATTCCCCTTTTTTTACTTTATGATTTAAAACAAAACCATATCCTTACCTTTGTTTCTGCTTAGCTATTGAAATTTCAGGCAAGAGGGGTGGAGGGACGGGGGTGGAGGAGTCCTCCAACCTCCAATTTTTTTTTTCTGACTTCTTTTTTTACACAAAGAAGGGCCTCCATCGTTCTTTTTTTCCCACGTTTTTTTCTTTCCGAAACCGACTCATACTCACTATGTATTCCGTGTGTATTTTTTTTACAGATGGACGTTAAACAAATCTTAATTATGTGTTAGTAAATCGCCAAAAGACACGTGGACAAACAAGTCACAAATAAAAAAATAGTAATTAAACAAAATACAAATGGAAATCATATCTATTAATCATTATAATTAAAAAAAGTTTTTTTTTTTCTATTTCTATTCTGTTTTATATTACTATTTATTTATTTTCTTTTTTACAATTTATGTTTCGTTATTTATTTTCCCCCTTGAATTTATGTATTATGATTATTATAAAAAACGTATTTTCTAAATATATTTTTGTATCATGCTTTTATTAGCTTAACCTTCACAATAGTTGTTAGAAGTATCATCAGTAATACTATTATAAGTATTGTTATCCCCATCGACATCGCCACGAAGACTGTTGCCAAGGCAACCATGGTGTTTAAGAATCCTCTAACCCACTCTCCCGTACTACAACTGCTATTTTTTTTTTATTATTACCAAAAAGTAGAAGTAATCCTGTCTTAATTTATTATTTCAATATTTTGACCTTTATTAGTATTCCGATCAGTAATATAATTATCATCATTACTACCTTGACTCACAAATTATCTCCCTTCTAATGGCCTCGTTTTCATTCATTCGCCTACCTTGCGCTGAAGAGATCTAAGCTAAGTGACAAATTCGTTCATTTTCATTGTCCTATTTGTTTGTGTCTTGCCTGAAGAAGACCTAAGACGTCGAAATGCGCGTCATGTTATGTCTTGTGACTCGTTTGTCCACGTTTCTCTTGGCGGTTCGCTAACATTTATTTAAGATTTGTTTAGATTTCCGCCTGCAGTCGTCTCACTTTGCAACTAGATTTAATTTTTTAACTTTTTGATGCAAAGTTTTCCTTTCTTTCATCCTTTTATTTTTTTTATTTAGACGAAAACGTTTGTCTGTAGTGAGTACCCAGATGCCAGGAGTAGTACTAGGCCTGGTCAACTCTACATACAATGACAAAGTCGCCTGTGATCATATCCTAGAACCGTTGTCCGCAATTACATGTTGTGATTGCGACAAAATATGGCGGGCGTTACCACCTGTGTCGCTCACGTTTTTTTGTCGCAAAATTCAACACGACTCGGGCAATATCATTTTCGGGATGATTGTTGTTCATTAATTTGACAGCCAATCCGCTTGTGTGAAAACTGATCTGTACACAGCATTTCCAGTGCAGGGTTTATGTTTCTCAGCGACGCCCGAGTGGTCACAGCAGAGAAGAAGAGTCGCCATGCTACAGTGGTTTGAGCAAAGAAAGGAGGTCGTGGGGTCGAGTTCCATGGAGGCTTTCATTTGCTGGATACCCACGACTCATTTGGCTCTGTTCTAATGTTCCTTCGTCAGTCATAACACCCAGGCACTGTGGAGCTGCTCTGCCATTGAAAAAAAAAAGCACTTTACTCTCTCTGTCTCTCTCTCTCTCTCTCTCTCTCTCTCACACACACACATACATATATATATATATATATATATATATATATATATATATATATATATATATATATATATATACAATGAAACAATAAATTCCAAGGATAAGTACCGAGCACCATTCCAGCAACTTACAGAGCAGCTAGGTGTTGCAATGACTGCAAGAAATATTGAATTATAAACAAAGCTTGCTCTTATGTCTCAGATTGTAGAAATATAGGGGGGTAAGCCTTCATATCTGCAGTGGTAGATGATTCTGCCCAACTGACAGTATGTGCTTGAGTGGGTGAATGGGGAATAAATAAATGCTTCTCAAAATGAACCTTCAGCAAGCTTACAGTCTCCAAAGAGGGAGACCATCTCCAATGGGAGAAAGCTCACTAACATATAACTCCTGGTCAGATACCGGTATTTCGAAACCTGATTGTTTTCTCCTCAGTGACCGCGGAAAGTGGTAATTTGACTCCTCTGCTTTTCGGTTTTAAGGAGAATGCTATACCAGAAAAAGGCTGGTGTGCAATACCATAGTATGTTTGTTGAGTTTTCAAAAAAAACTAACTAAAGGTGCCACCTAAGAAGCAAAAGAAAATCATGAAAGAGCAAAACAAGCTACATTTTCTTGTGAAAAGTAGAAAATATAAAAAGATAACCTCTTAAGACACAAGTGCTGAGGGCCAGTTCTTGGAATGAATCCGCAAGGGACTAAATTACAATGAAACAATAAATTCCAAGGATAAGTACCGAGCACCGTTTCCAGCAACTTACAGAAGCTAGGTGTTGCAATGACTGCAAGAAATATTGAATTATAAACAAAGCTTGCTCTTATGTCTCAGATTGTAGAAATAGGGGGTAAGCCTTCATATCTGCAGTGGTAGATGATTCTGCCTAACTGACAGTATGTGCTTGAGTGGGTGAATGGGGAATAAATAAATGCTTCTCAAAATGAACCTTCAGCAAGCTTATAGTCTCCAAAGAGGGAGACCATCTCCAATGGGGAGAAAGCTCACTAACATATAACTCCTGGTCAGATACCGTATTTCGAAAAACCTGATTGTTTCTCCTCAGTGACCGCGGAAAGTGGTAATTTGACTCCTCTGCTTTTCGGTTTTAAGGAGAATGCTATACCACCAAAAAAGGCTGGTGTGCAATACCATAGTATGTTTTGTTGAGAGAAAAAACTAACTAAAGGTGCCACCTAAGAAGCAAAAGAAAATCATGAAAGAGCAAAACAAGCTACATTTTCTTGTGAAAAGTAGAAAATATAAAAGATCCCTCTTAAGACACAAGTGCTGAGGGCCATTTCTTGGAATGAATCCGCAAGGGACTAAATTACAATAAAACAATAAATTCCAAGGATTGCAACACCTAGCTGCTCTGTAAGTTGCTGGAACGGTGCTCGGTACTTATCCTTGGAATTTATTGTTTCATTGTAATTTAGTCCTTGCGGATTCATTCCAAGAACTGGCCCTCAGCACTTGTGTCTTAAGAGGTATCTTTTTATATTTTCTACTTTTCACAAGAAAATGTAGCTTGTTTTGCTCTTTCATGATTTTTCTTTTGCTTCTTAGGTGGCACCTTAGTTAGTTTTTTTTTCAAAAACTCAACACAACATACTATGGTATTGCACACCAGCCTTTTTCTGGTATAGCATTCTCCTTAAAACCGAAAAGGCAGAGGAGTCAAATTACCACTTTCCGCGGTCACTGAGGAGAAACAATCAGGTTTCGAAATACCGGTATCTGACCAGGAGTTATATGTTAGTGAGCTTTCTCCCCATTGGAGATGGTCTCCCTCTTTGGAGACTGTAAGCTTGCTGAAGGTTCATTTTGAGAAGCATTTATTTATTCCCCATTCACCCACTCAAGCACATACTGTCAGTTAGGCAGAATCATCTACCACTGCAGATATGAAGGCTTACCACCCCCCTATTTTCTACAATCTGAGACATAAGAGCAAGCTTTGTTTATAATTCAATATTTCTTGCAGTCATTGCAACACCTAGCTGCTCTGTAAGTTGCTGGAATGGTGCTCGGTACTTATCCTTGGAATTTATTGTTTCATTGTAATTTAGTCCCTTGCGGATTCATTCCAAGAACTGGCCCTCAGCACTTGTGTCTTAAGAGGTTATCTTTTTATATTTTCTACTTTTCACAAGAAATGTAGCTTGTTTTGCTCTTTCATGATTTTCTTTTGCTTCTTAGGTGGCACCTTTAGTTAGTTTTTTGAAAACTCAACAAACATACTATGGTATTGCACACCAGCCTTTTTCTGGTATAGCATTCTTCTTAAAACCGAAAAAGGCAGAGGAGTCAAATTACCACTTTCCGCGGTCACTGAGGAGAAACAATCAGGTTTCGAAATACCGGTATCTGACCAGGAGTTATATGTTAGTGAGCTTTCTCCCCATTGGAGATGGTCTCCCTCTTTGGAGACTATAAGCTTGCTGAAGGTTCATTTTGAGAAGCATTTATTTATTCCCCATTCACCCATAGTCTCCTAAGCGGGAGACCATCTCCAATGGGGAGGAAGCTCACTAACATATAACTCCTGGTCAGATACCGATATTTCGAAACCTGATTGTTTCTCCTCAGTGACCGCGGAAAGTGGTAATTTGACTCCTCTGCCTTTTTCGGTTTTAGAAGAATGCTATACCAGAAAAGGCTGGTGTGCAATACCATAGTATGTTTGTTGAGTTTTCAAAAAAACTAACCAAAGGTGCCACCTAAGAAGCAAAAGAAAATCATGAAAGAGCAAAACAAAACTTATCCTTGGAATTTATTGTTTTTTATATATATATATATATATATATATATATATATATATATATATATATATATATATATGGGGGGGGGGGGGGTGAATAAGTTCACTTTGTGCGCCTACCTCCAAAGTGTGGAGTTTGCGTAGCAGACTAATTCATCCACCGCTGACCCAACTCAACTAACTAAACATATAGTGACAGAGTGACGAAATGTGCTTGCAATAAAATTTGAAATGAACACGGAGTCCATCATGGGGAACGATAAGACAGGAGCTGATTTTCAGTGCCGCTTGATGATGCAGTAAACGAAATAACAGCTGACCCGTATCAATGATGCCGCTTGGAAGGATCAGCAGCCACCTTTTTTTAATTCATTTATATAATAGTGATGTGGTTTGGATTTTACCATTGTCATTCGCTGTGATAATATCATCATGGTATTATTTCCATTTTTCTTCATAATAGGGCAGTGTTTTCTAGGATGACATGTGTATCGAGTTGAAAACGAGAGAAGCTTTAGAATGTTTAGAATTTAGAAAGAAAGCATTAGAATGTTTAACAAACGAGGTCCATTATCTATGTCAATTTACTAGAATTGTCATAGCCTATGTTCCGTTTTCTTTTTTTTTTTTTTTAAACTTTTTTGTGTGTGTTTTTCCCTTTCATTTGATGGGCTAAAAAAAAGGTACGAATTTTGTTTCCAAGTTCATTATTGCATTCGAGCGGAGGGAAATACAATCTGCTTGATTTTTTTTTTTTGTTTCTTTGATTTCGTTTGATGACACACAGATGCATTCTCTGTTGTTAACAATATCCCTTTACACACACACACACACACACACACACACACACACACACGCTTTATTATTATTGCTACTATTATTATATGATTATTATTATTATTATTATTATTATTATTATTATTATATCATCATCATCATCATCATCATCATCATCATTATTATTATTATTATTATTATTATTATTTATTGTTGTGTTGTTTTGTTGTTGTTGTTGTTTTTCATTCTTATCATTATTTTTTCATTGTTACTAATGTTATCACTATCATCATTATCATTATTATTATTATTATTATAATTGTTATCATCATTATCATCATCATATCATCATCATCATCATCATCGTCATCATCATCATCATCACTTTGACACCAGTAATCTGGTCGATGGCGATCGACTGCCTTGTTGTCTTTGTCTCTGAACTGCTTTCCGGCTTGTCCTGACGGGGGGAGCTGCGAGAACTCCTTTTCCGGGCATGACCTCCATTGCTGAGTGGACATTAACAGTAAAATTCAGTGCGCCGTGACAATCCTGGGCATCGTTGAATATCATGAGGAAAGAAGACAAAATGAGAAAACCGTCCCAATTCTGGAATCTCTCTCTCACTCTCTCTCTCTCTCTCTCTCTCTCTCTCTCTCTCTCTCTCTCTCTCTCTCTCTCTCTCCATCATGACAGCGTCATGTGCAGGATCAGACCAGTCACCCTCCACACAGACCACTGAACATCATGTGACCCACAGCAACAACCCCGCAGGATCTTTTCTTAAGGGGGAGATGGGGGAGATGGAGAGAAAAAGGAGGGTCTGGGATCTCGGAGGGTTGGGGAGGCAGAGGAGGGTGCAGCGGGACGGTGTCGGTGGGTGGGGTGGGGGTGGGGGTCCTGTAAGAACCTGAAAAAAAATACCTGAGAACTATGGCAGCTAAAACTGAAAAGCACGGGTTTGGATTTGTGTGGCATATGTTGCTAGTTGGGGGAACTGCGGGTGATGTCCCTTTCTCTCATCTTCCAAATTTTTGGGGTTTAATTTCTACGGTTTGCAAAGAAATCAGACACAAAAGGGAAACAAACAAACAAACAAACAAAAAAAAAAACAAACAAACAAAAAAAAAAAACGATTGGTGACACCACCATGACATCAATAATGTTGTGATTTTTTTTTTTAAAATTACAAATCGGGAAAAGCTATCAGGACTTTCACAAGAGGAGAAAATTGAAGAAAGTTCTGATCGTTTCACTACGTCAGCTCTTTCGCAACGTATCTTAAGGGCAGACTGTACAGAATCTGTTTATTTCCAAACAGTACAAACTGTAGAAATGAATATTTCCTGAATGGATTCGAGTAGTGTTATGTGCAGGGATGTGACCATAAAGTCATACAGCAGTGGTATTAGAAATGTGTAAGAAAACACGTCACGAAATGCTGAAATTGACAGGCTGTAACAATTACCTGTTTATATCACATTCCTTTCCATTTGTCATGAAAGGTTCGCGGATCTGATTTTGACCCCCCCCCCCCCCCCCCCCCCCCCCCATTCTTTTTTTTTTTTCTAAAAGAAATCCGATTTAAAAGTCTACAAACGACTCTCTCTCTCTCTCTCTCTCTCTCTCTCTCTCTCTCTCTCTCTCTCTCTTGGGCTCCGACCATTAAGAGACTCCTCTGGTCAACGGGCAACCTAGACAAATGTGTGCGAGTCAAGTGTCAACAAGATCCACGCCAGGCGCACAGGCTGAAAAGAAATAGGGAAAACTACAGTTAAAGTAAAAATAACTGAAGGAATGTACCAACCTGATACATGGCAAGCGACAAGGTTATAGTAATTCATACATGGGGCTGCTAAATCCAGCGAATATAAACAAGTCCAACACCACATGAACACGACCACAGAAGAACACACACACGTAGTGTCAAAGGTTAGAATGGCAGCTATTGTGATAGACCCAAGATTCGGGGTATACCTTTGCATTGAAGAGGGCGATAGGCTATTTTTGCGCATGCGTAAATGAAGTAAACAAAAGATGCTTAAAATAGTACGGCTTTCCGGAGAATTATACCATCTAGGGAAGAAAGGCCTTTACTGTATATGTGAACGATATTACGATGAGGGAAATGGAATAGAAAACATGTGTTTTGTATGCTAGTATCAACAGTATTATGAGTTTTAAAAAGCAATAATATTTATACCTACTTTACGCTCATAAGGAAAGAACGTACTAAGAAGTATTAATGTATAATTAAGATAGAATTCTGCATGCACATACTCTCATGGAAGAATGTTTGTTTGCAGTCATGGTAAAATTTTGTTCTAATTATATAAAATTGATTGACTTTTTGTTGCGTACTCATGTGAATAGGCTGATGGCCTCACATAAAGTCACGAGTCTCCCTCTCTCTCTCTCTCTCTCTCTCTCTCTCTCTCTCTCTCTCTCTCTCTCTCTCTCTCTCTCTCTCTCTCTCATCAAAAATCTGTGGTTAACGCGGTTTTCATTTGTAATTAAATTTCCTTTCAGCACATCTCCTTCAATATATTATTCACAATCGCGTAATTCCATCGTCTGTCTTCAGGATTTAAACAGCTCTGATATGGAACTTTGCGGTCGGCTGAGCTATAAACTACGTGAACTGAACTGAATCCATTACATATTACGTATAAACCGGTTTTTCTGCCCATTTAGAATCTGGATACTGCATCTGCATAACTTTGTAGATTACTATCCGTCTCTCCTTTCAGTTTCAGCTAGTTCACATCAACGCCAGTAGCTGTGAATTAGTACATCACACTATGCAGGTGAGAATGAATGATGAGGATGAGTGGTAGATGGATACTTGTGTGAGCACATACCCCTGCCAGGCCCTAAGGAATCATGTATCCAATTTTACAGCGTTCACGTCCGGTGGAATCTTGTTCTTCTTCTTATCAGTGAATGCCAACAGATGTTGGGTCGGCCATTTGATCCGGATCTGTTTTCACAGATCGACACCAGCATGTAATGGATTCGTCTTCAGACAAACCTGCAGACACAGTTGAAAAAACATAACATGGTAGAGGTAGTAAACAACGGGGACTGTGTCTGTTTCGCCTGGCTCTATATTCCCCCTGGTCTTTGTTGCGCCACCTACGTGTTCCCCCAGCTCCCATTTCTATGTTCACCTGGCCCTGTGTTCCCCTGTCTCTGTGTTCTCCCAGACCTAAATTCCACTACCACTACATTCCCTCTGGATCCATGTTCTCGTAACTGTACGTTCCCCTGTACTGTGTTCTCCCAGACCTAAGTTCCACCACCACTACATCCCGCTGGATCCATGTTCTCGTAACTGTACGTTTCCCTGTCTGTATGTTCTCCCAGACCTAAGTTCCACCACCACTATATCCCTCTGGATCCATGTTCTCGTAACTGTACGTTTCCCTGTCTGTATGTTCTCCCAGGCCTAAGTTCCACCACCACTATATCCCTCTGGTTACATGTTCTCGTAACTGTACGTTCCCCTGGCTCTGTGTCTCCCTACATCCATTTTCCCACAGCTGTATGTTCCCCAGACTCTATATTCCCTAAAACCATGCAAAAAGTGCATGTTTGCTGCTTTTCTTCTTCTGCAGGCCTCTCCATAAGTCTCAACCATTGCTTTGTCTTGCTGTTATGAAGTTACCCAGCTATTATAGGGGGCTGCTCTGGAGTTACATACACCAGGGCTGTTACATTAGTTCTACAATTTATCCCCTGGAAAGGTCGAATCGTGCCTGTGTTGTGTAAAAGATGTTTAGTCTGTGACCTTGTTGTGAGCAAGGTATCAATATACAATACATATCATACAGTCATTACGCAAAATTGGATTCAGTTTCAGGAAGGCCAGTGCCTGCTGCATTTTTACCCATCCGAACACGCCAGGCCCCTAAGTGTTGTCATTTCACTGTGAAAAGAGTCTTGTCCTGGAAGAGGAAAAAAAAAAGACAAATCTCTACACTTTGAACTGTGTAAAGCTATCGTTTGTTTCAACCAGAGTGAAAAAAAAAATTGAACTGTCTAAAACTACCCTTTGTTTTAACCAGAGTGAAAAAATATTCTTTAAAGCAATCACCACATGATCTAAAATGCAGGAAAGAATCATTAAAGCTTTGATTCTGTCAATTGAAGTAGTGTTTTTTTTACCCAGAGTTTGTGTTTTTAAAAAGTCCGTTTGTTATTAAAGGGTTAAATGCAGACTTTCAAACAATTATGTACAGAATGAGGGTAAATTTTCTTGTATTATAAAAAGTGACGGCCCTGGATAGATTTTTTTAAAATGGATAGTTTTGGTGGATAGCAAATAGGATACGACATTTATTGCCTAAGATCATTCCTGAAGGTTAAATCTGTTTCATTTCGAACATATAAATCGGAGATAAACTCGAATCTTTGTGGGATCTCATATCATATCCTATTCAGATCTTGTATTAAGAAAATGTATGGAATGCCTGTAATGTTGCAGAATATAGATTTTGCAAATGCCTTTTGATTAGAAGAACCGGGAATAGTACCTCTCGACACACTCGAATGCTTTGGCTCTGAAAAAACACACATAAAATTAAAATCATTTCTTTTTTTTTAATTGAAATATGAACAGTTGTTGTATCACAAATAACAAAGTTTTTAACAGGCTGTTGACAAGGACAGCCAGTTTGCCCATACCTGTTCGTATTTGTGTCCAACTATAAGCCATAATGATTTATCTTATAATCTAGCGATTTATAGTGAATGAAACTTAATAATATAATCTGCACAGTTATGCCATCGACTGGCTGTTCTTACTTGCAAGGGATCATAACTCTTTTAAAATTATGTGAAAATTCTGTTTAAAGTCGACAGTGTATAGGTCTTCACAGGACTTTCTGAAGAACAGCTGCTGCAGTTCAGTCGGAAAGCAGGAGCTTTTCATTTCCCTTTCCCTTCACATGATTTTTGACCTGAGCAATGGCCAGAACGTCTTTCTGTAGCGAGACCCCATTGTGTGTAATATAAAAAGATATTGAATGTGGCGTTTATATATAGAAATATCTCTGCCACCCACATACCAGTGAGGTAGAAGTTGTGATGGCGCTGCCCAGAGTTTACCTCGGGAAAAAAGAGCCAACTGAAGCGGTTAATGGCTTCAGGGGTCACGCAGACGATGAACAGAATGGAGTTAGCCACCAGCATCTTAGTCAGCGCCATTTCGCTTCGTGACAGTGATGACGAAGTTCCAGACCTTCACGTCACAGCGTGCGTACTTTGACGCTTGTTATTATTGTGGTGGTCAACACGACGATGATGACGATCCGTGCAGTCCAACCCCAAACACAAAACTGTTTAGATGATCAATCAACGCTTTGTGGGCTTTGTAGAACTCTCCATCAACAGCCGTCATGTCAGTGACCTTGGAAACTTGGTCATAGATGCACTGGATATGGTAGCGGTAGACTACAATAAAGTAAAGCCCAAACACCACAACATTGACCATGACAACAATGGCCAACATCGTTCTAGTGCGTAACAGACGATGAATTTGAGTGGGGGGTTGAGGACGCAGAGACACCTCTCTGTGGCGATCACTGCGAACAGCATGGCGAAACGCACGTGTTGACAACAAAAACACCAGCAGATTCTTATTGGCTAAATACATCAGGATGGGACCAAGCCTTGTTTAGTGGTGAACTGCACGTGCAACTGTTCGCCATAGTAGAACATGGCTGTGATCAAAAGCAGTTCATCAGCGACAGCCAGGGCAAAGAGACAAGGGTAGACATGATTTTTCAAACCCTGTTTGAAAAACACCGCCATGTTGATGACGTTGGCGGGTCCAACAATCAGAAACAGCAGCACAAGCAAGTTTTTTTGATTTGCCGCACGATGGTTTCCACGTCCGCGCTGACAATGTTGTCAGGGTTGTCCCATGGCAAGAACTCCAGCTCATTGAAGTCAACATGGGATACAACCATCTCCAATTGACAAGTTTCGCACAGAGTTTAAGCGTTCGTTTGATGGACTAGTTTTAATCGTAACGTTGCCAGTCACATTTACAATTTGACGGCAAAGTTTTGAAGTTATGTTTTCAAAGCTTGACGCCATTTGTTCTTTCAAGATGATGACAAATATGATGATCTACCTCTCTCTCTCTCTCTCTCTCTCTCTCTCTCTCACCTCTCTCTCTCTCTAGTACTCTCTCTCTCTCTCTCTCTCTCTCTGCAGGCGCTCTCTCACACTCACCCCCATATTAAACCAATCCGTTCCCCCCCCCAGCTAGTAGGGACTGACTGTCCCACATAGGCTAGTAAAAGAACAGATCGTTATCCTAACAAAACAACTATCTATCTATGTCTGTTGCGTGCAGGTGCGCAAGCTACAAGAAAGTGATAGATGAAAACACAATCGACGTTCCATTGAAGTCAGACTAGTAGGGACTGATATGTGGAAATAGGGTGAGACAAAAGGGCACGTACACACATATGTGTTTGCATATACATATGCACACACATATATGCATCTATATATATATATGCGCGTATATATATATATATATATATATATATATATTGTACCGAGCACCATTCCAGCAACTTACAGGGCAGCTTGGTGTTGCAATGACTGCAAGGAATATTGAATTATAAACTAAGCTTGCTCTTACGTCTTACATTGTAGAAATAGGGGGGTGATAAGCCGTCATATCTGCTGCAGTGGTAGATAATTCTGCCTAACTAACAGTATGTGCTTGCTTGAGTGGGTGAATGGGGAATAATAAATGCTTAGATAATTGACTCATCTAACAAAACTAAAGGCAACACAGCCAAAAAGGGTAACAAATGGACATCTTGTAACTGCACTAAAAAAGATCAATGCCCACTGAATAACAAATGCCTTTACAATAATATTGTATACCAAGCCACAGTAACAACAGATAGTGACAAAGAAACATACATAGGGATTACTGCAAACCATTTTAAAACCAGATATGCAAACCATAAACAGTCCTTCAAAAATGAAAAAATATAAAAAACCAAACAGAACTAAGTAAACACATTTGGAAACTTAAAGATAAAAAAAATAGACTTTCAATATATCATGGAAAATTATAAAAAGAGCAACACCATACAATAATATCTCTAAAAAATGCAACCTATGCTCTACAGAAAAGTGGCTGATATTATGCAAACCTCACCTAGCAACTCTGAATTCAAAAGTAGAGATCATAAACAATTGCAGGCACAAATGGAAATCTTTGTCAACACTCCATTCCTTAGCACACACCTCCCTGAACGCACCCAAAAAATTCAAAATTGTAAAAAAATACTACAGGCCACGTGAAACACATGCAGAACTCACGCTTGCACACACACACACACACACACACACACACACACACACACACTATATATATATATAACACGGTGGCGTGCCCAGTGTGTATCCCCTGACAAGAGCCATATGCCCTCGAAACAGATTTTCTCGAAACAGATTTGTCGGTTTTAATCTCCTTTTTAATCATATTTTTTAAAACTTATGTCGCTCCCGACAGAACGTAAACTTGAAATGGAGAAAATCAACTTTGGGCAGTCCACCAAAATATACCGTTTTCTAACCCACAATCTTACTGAAAAAAACTAATAGAGCAAACAGAGAAATTTGTGCGCAATATGAGATGGAAGGCGTTCTTCTTTCTGAACCCTAATGCAAAAAGTGAAGATAAAAAACACATACGGTTTTAAGTCATGGAGATCGCCACCTATAATAGAGGAAATGAAACCTTTTGAAGACAATATGAAAAGACTAATAGCCAACATTGAATTCAGAAAATCACACAACAATTTCCAAAACAAAATAAAAAATGAAATAAAACAAATCCAAAATGACAAAAAATATTCGTAAAGGCTGACAAGACAAGCAATTTCTATAAAATGGAACCTAATGAATATCCCAACTCCTCAACAAAAACATTCAGAAAAATTAAAAAAAAAACTGATAAACCACATATGACAGTATTTGTAAAAAAGAAAAAAAACTTGTGCACCGTATGGATCTAAGTGATAGGATAGAAACAACAGCAATAAAAGAAGCTTTTATAACACTTAAAGATCACAAGCCTAACTTCCCCAACAACCCAACATGTAGATTAATAAACCCATCTAAGTCTGAATTAGGTAAAATAAGCAAACAAATTCTGGAAAAAGCTATAGAGGACATAAAAAAACACACAAATACAATACAACCTTTGGAAAAATAGCTATGAAGTATCGAATGGTTCAAGGAACTTAATAAACAGAAAAACACAGTGTTTATCACTTTTGACATAGTGGATTTTTATCCATCTATAGATGAGAAATTGCTTACCAAAGCTTTAAAATTTGCTAACAAATACACAAACATAACAGAGGCTGAGATGGAAATCATCTTCCACAGTAAGAAAACCCTACTCCACAGCAGTAATGATACTTGGATAAAAAAAAAAATAGCAAAAATTCAACATTTGATGTCACAATGGGTTCATATGACGGTGCCGAAACATGTGAACTAGTTGGACTATTCATGCTATTTAATATGCAGAAAACACTTGGTAAGCAGGTTGGTTTGTACAGAGAGACGACGGCCTCGCCGCGCTAAACAATAAACCAAAAACCATGAAAAAAGAAAAAAAGAACTTTGTAAAATCTTCCAAAACCATAACTTAAAAATCACAGTAGAAGCCAACAAGAAGTAGTAAACTACCTAGACATAACATTAGACCTTAATGACCATGTATACAAACCATATAAAAAAAACTAACGACATACCCATCTACGTAGACATCAAAAGTAACCAGCCACCTTCTATCCTAAAAACCATACCCAATGGCATAAACAAAAGACTATGAAGAATAAAGACTAATGTAGGGAAAGAATTCTTTAAAATTCTTATAACATCATTTCCAA
>JADBJO010015274.1:0-44364 GCA_016801955.1 Conus betulinus
GATGCAATGATAGATCTGTAGTTGGTGTGTGATTATGAAATAACCATACAAATGGATCTCTCCAGACATTTGTCATAGTTGTCGCCAGATGTGGTTTTCTTCGTGTCTCTCTCGTGCTCATATTTTAATTTTACAGATTAAAAAAAAATTATTACATTAAAACACACGTTCACACACACACACAAGCATAAATAGCACACATCAAAGCAATTGACCTTAACTTTATCTTTTCATGTACAAAATTGCAATATGTATGACTTCATCACTTACCGCTGAGTTACGAGCGTGGCAACCATCTATGGCTTCTTATCATATGACAATGGACATGTCAAAAACACACGGACCCTGCCTGAGGCCCCATTATAAACACATCTGTAAACGAAACTACACACTGATGCTAACTTTAAACAACTGTGCTTATCGCCTTCACCGCATGTGAAATACTATTCCAGTCCCATGGTTCGTAATGGGCGATCAACCATGACTGCCGTGCCCGTTCAAATTTGGTTTATTACAAACCCATGGACCAGTTGAAATATACTTTCCTACTTGTGAACATCACTTTAACAGATTCCACCTGAAACATAGGAGCAAGCTTGCCCACCCCCCCCCCCTCCCCCCTGCCTCTCTCTCTCTCTCTCCCTTATCCTCTCCATCTTAATCTCTCTGCCTCTCTCTCTCTCTCGCTCTCTCTCTATATCTGTGAATACCACTGCTATCCGGATGAGCAAATAACCAACATGTGATTGTGTCCTTCCACAGAAGGAAGATATGAGTCATTGTCTATTGAAAAGAAAAGTTCGTTTAATAATTCGGATGTTTTGTAAATAAATTAAAATAGACAAATGTTCGTTTCTTCCATGGACATTATCGGGTGCCTTACCAAAACGTTGTAGTAACGATTTTATTCTATCTTATTTATATAGTTGAAGTTTTTCAATCGACTTATGTCCCTGCTTCTCTGGCTACAGGAATTACTTTAAAACAGCAGTGGCACCGGGTATATGCCCTCGTGAAAAATTAAAAAGACAAAATTAGCTCCTTGCCCTAGTTGAAACGAAAGTGGGACGTGGTTATCGGATTTATTCCTTTGGGTCATCGTTGGAATTGAAACGTCATTGTTTGGCACATGAAACATGCTTGATATGTGTGGTGCATATATTACTCATGAAGGATCCGGCCGTAGTATTCTTTTGTTTTTCTTTTTTCTTTTGTTGTTTGATTATAGGAAAACTGGAGGTTATTGGCTGAGAAGACATTTTGTGTGAATTGTTTACGGTTTGTTTACAAGATGACCTTTTTGTAATGGTGGGTGGTGAACGGTGAATATCAGAGTGTCCGAATTTTCTGGGGTTTTTGAGGAAAAGGGTATGGACAATGAAATCAGTATGAAAGTGGGACACTGTATATTGGAACATTACTGCTCAATATGTGTATGCTTTAAAATTGTGTGTATTCTAAATGGTATGTGTGGTAAGGGCGATCTTTGAAGGTCGCTATTACACATGATATACTGACAATGGTAGCAGTGTGAGACTGAGTGTTTTTTTGCTGTGTCCTTTTGGATTTGTTTATTTGCTTTATTGACGTTAGGGTAGTTGCAATTTTGTATGTGTCTGAGCAAAAAGACGTAACCACATGGCCTTCATTTGAATTAGAAATGTATAGCACATAGCTGTGTGTTCCATACAAACAACTCTCTCTCGCAAATTGAACCATAGGCGCTTTCACAGTTGAAACAAATGAATGAAGTGTCATGTTGATTTGTTTTAATGTTATTAATTCTTTCAATGAAATTGCAAGTACATATGCACGGAACGCTATTAAGGCTGCGGGTTGATAGTACCATCAAGGGAAGAGGAAGAGCACTAACCTAAACGTTTTCATTGTTGTAGTGAAGAGGCCCCGTTTACGAACATGTAGGAACGAAAAAGAGATGCGTTGGAAAACATCCAAAGAAGAAGATGGATCGAGGTAGTAATGGAAATCCCTAGTTAGTAAAGAAATGTTCGTATTTATTAATAAATAGATTTCGACGCGCTCTTTTATCCCAGCCGTCTCGTAAAAGTCTTACTGCAAAGCAAGGCGGACTAATATAAACATCTGTTAAAAGAGACAAGGAACAAAATGTAATGATGCTTTGGTGACCAGAAACTGCTCCAATCTGTAAACAGTCAGAAGGATTTTTTGGGATTTGTGTTCACAAAATTTCAGGAAAAAGAAGACAAACTCTTAAAATGACAATAGTCTTGAAAACATGGTTTCATCATTTAAGGGATTTGCTCGAAGGAAACGCTGACTCTAGTGATGGCCTGGTTTAATGAAATTTACGGTAATGACTCTGAGTATGGTGATGACAATCTAAACCGTCCCATTTCTAAAGAGAAGTTTTTAGTAGTTTCTCAGAAAGTCAAAAACTCGGAAAGCTGCTGGCCCAGATGGAATCATGTGGGCCGAAATAATAATAAAAAACTATTGCTCACCAGTCAAAACCAAAAACTTATTTCTTGAATTTTGGGCTAGATTATTCGTAAATTCCTTATGTGTTTCACAGTGTTATATCCGAGGTCTAGGTTGGTCAGGATTCATTGTTAAAATTCCAGATGCATTAAAATAGAGATGCAAACGACCCAAATAAACCATTGAGGTATTTCTTTGTGCACGAATAATATGTCTGCAGTAACTTTGTATAGTGCTATCATTACACAGGCGATTTACAGGTCCCAGTGGGCAGAAGAAAATAGCAATCACAGGAGAATACCAGGCCGGGTTTTAAGAAAAAAAAACACACTCTACTGTGGTTGAGCTCATATGTTCACACTGATGGATTTATTTATTCCAAAACAGTTTTTTTGTTAAAATCGTAAATTATATGTTGCCTTTTATGATTTTGAGAAGGGTTTGATTCAGTGAACCGGACGTTACTATGGCCTGCACTGTTGAAAAAAAACGGTATTCACACGGGAAACTTTCTAAAATGTGTTTTAAGTATGTATGAATGTGTAAAGGCAAATTGCGATCTAGTGCGGCGTTAACAGACCACATTAAAATGTACACTGTGTGTGGTGAAACACGGGCGATGTTTGCAGCCCTGTTTTGTTTTACTTATGTATTAATGAACAGACCCAGGAAATCATACAATGTGGAAGGCACGGTGGCAAATTTCATCAATTGACGTTCTAGAGATTTTCATTCTCCTCTTGGCTGATGACGTGGTCTTATTATCAGAAACAGTGGTCAGTATTACGAGACCCAGTTAAAAGATTTTACCAGGAATTTCTTGCTTCATTACAATTTAAAAGTCAACATGGCAAAAAAAGCAAAATAATTGTATTTAGGAACAGCAGATATCTTGCGGCAAGAGAAAGTTGGACATACAATGGATTCTTAATGCCTGTTGTTAATGTATATAAATATCATGGTATCTACTTCTCCGACGCGTTTTCAGTTTTGCCTTTGCTTTCAGGCGGGTTTTTAGCTTGTAGGGAAAAATGCAATGTATTGTGTGACTTATGAAAAAACTGTTATGTCTGTTATATAAAGATTCCCATATAACGATTCCCTTACAAATTGTTTCTGAAATTATTTGATTGCCAAATTCAACCTGTGATACAGTACAAGAGCTGAATATGGGGCCTTGATGCTGCTGCTGTGCAACTGTGAAAAATCCATCTTTTTGTTTATTTTTGCTCTAAGAATGTCACTTGGGGTATCGTTGCAAACGCCAAATGATTGGTGTATGGTGAAACATCTAGATATCCCATGTATTTAATTCTTTTGCTAAATGTTGATTCTGGCGATATTGGAGGGAGGTGCAAAATTGTTCAGATGGAGGGTCACACCTTTGCCACTCAAAGCGATATAGAATCTGTTAGACTTGGACAATACAGGGCCGGTACAAAACAACTGTGGTGACAAACGTGCGGATGAAATTGTATAATATGGTTTCAGTTTTGTATCGATGAACCCAACGCGTTTTGGCGATGTGAAATGGTTTTTTTATTCGGGTATTCCGAGAAAGACTGATTGATTGTAGCTGGCAAAACTGGAACTCACAGTGTGCAAAACAGTACCAGATTTGAATTTTATAGAGCGTTTAGTCATTCTACGCTGTTTACCTGACACTTTTATGTCAATAACAATAGACAAACATATAAGCCTTTCATATGACTAGATTCCGATTTGGTGTGCCTGAAAATTATTGCTCAATCCTTGTTTCATTGCAGGAAAGTCCTGTGATAGAAGTCTGATTTGGTCCGCTTGTGTCAAATTCAAGAGAGAGATGAAATCTATTTTGTCTATTAACTTGTCCATATCACAAGACCTCAGAGACCAATTCATACCACAAAATATTTCAAGAATCCTTGTTTTCCTTCAAATTTAGTCTTGTTAAATGTTCATCATCAACAATCAAATCGAGTACTGTTTAAAACAGTACTGTGCTATATCAGCTTTCATTTGCATAACCGCATTCTCAAGGGGAGAGTGTTTCTTATTTTGTAACACTGATCAAGTCAGTGTCAATCTCTGCGACATGAATCACAGTGTATATCCCCATTCTAAGGGGGGTAAGAGGCCTTCAAGAATGAAAACTATCTGAGTCTTGAGTGTGCGCCACACACATACACACACATATATACTTACGTACGTACCAGTAAATGGAATATGAGCAAGTCTTGAAGGAAATACCAGATCTGCCTTCTTGTTTGAATGCCCATGAAAATTCGAAACAAAATTATTGCCCCCTTTAAATTCGCCCCTTGCCTTTAAAAGAGGGACTGCCCCATCACGCTTGAAAATGCCCACCTCCAACTTTTGATTAAACTGCGCGGCACAGGCGTTTTGTACCTTGAAAATGCCCACCCCCGTGCTTTTGGTCAGTGTCGTGCAAAGGGGGGAATGGACGCTCTTACAACGTAGTACTTTACACGGAATTACATCATTCATCCATGTCTCCCACTTGCCATGTCTAGACCTTCTTATCAACACCTCTATATGGATCTTCTTTTTTTCTCCAGACAATCCGAAGGACGCTTACAAGGTACTTCTTACAAGAATATCATCAACCACTCTTCACTGCTACGTAGACATTCCGTCTATCACCTCTATCTGGATCTCGTTTCCTAGAATCCGAAAGGACGCTTACAAGGTACTTTACAGACTTACATTCAATACATTTTTCATCATTTTTCCACTGCTATTTAGCACGCCTTCTCATATCACCCTCCAGAACCGCCGAAAGCCCATTAGCTCTGCAGGTAATTCAGTACAATGCCACACTCGGCGTCTTAGTTCCAAAATTTGTCAGAATGCGCTGCACGACCACGCCGAATCCAGGTAGGGTTAGTGTGACTACCAGCGTTTGTTCAGGGGTCGGAAGAATTCTTTCTCTCGTCTGTTGGCATGAAACGCGCGTTGCTCAGATCCTTTTCGATGTTGGCTGAGCCGGTTCCTAACTTTCGAGTCATGGTCAAGTTTTTTTCGCCCAGTTGCTTTAGCTGCGCGAACTGTTCGTGCGCTACTTTTATTTTCCGCGTTCCTTGTGATTGCTATCAGCTCTTTTTGTTCCGAGTTTTTTTTCTATTTTTCCCCCCCGCCGCCTTTTCTCAGATTTCGATCTTCTCTGCCTTTTTTTTTTTTTTATTTTTTTTTTTTTCTTTTTTTCCTTTTTTTTCTTTTTTTTTTTCCCCTTTTTTTTTTTTCCTACTCCTCCACCCACCCCCGGATTTTCACTATGCAGCTTTTTTGTACGACATAAACAAATATGTAAACAATGCATAAATCGATGTTGGCTTCTTCTTCCTCGTTTTTGGACGTTGAGAGAGATGACGTATAGTATTAATCCAAGTCGATTGGTCTCTGTTCGATGATTTTACTGCATCATGATGTAAGGGATATGGTCTAGAGCCACTGTGATCCCACTAGAGCCACTGTGATCATCATGGGGGACACATTACAGGTTCAAATGATATGCTATACGATTTCTACCCACACAACTGTTATTCCACATTTAACCAGACAAACCCTGATGCTATATGGGGCCAGAAAATGGCATCCTCCTTGTTTTAAAAACTAAAATCCTTGGCTAGAATAACGTCAACGCCAACCCCCAGGTAGCCCACCGCCAAAGTCCACGGTGGAAGCTTTTGCTACCAAGGTTCTGTGTGTCTCTGGCCTAGCTGCCTCAACATGTGTTGGTGTTGGTGCTTAAAGGACCGCCTTTGGTGGCCTTCAATCAAGAGTCCCATCTGTCTTGGGAAGGATTTCCATTTCTTTCTTTCCATTTCTCTTCATTCCTCAGCAAGTTCTCGTGGCAGGGGGGGTCCCGTCACAGACCCAGTGGGACTCCCTGTCGAGCCAACAGAATCCATATTTTAATCAGTACGTTAGACGTACGCGTGTAAAACTCAACTTAACCCCATAGTGTACGTTCTACTTGTTCTCACGCTTGTCATGGTATGTTGTAATTCATGACGTTGAGTATCGCAATTTGGTGAACTCCATAGTGCTAGTGGTAACTATTATCCCTCCCAGTACTACTCTCTGTGAGAAAAAAAAAGAGCAACAGCAACCAGAGAACTCTGGAATTTCATGTTTTTTTGGCATCGAATGCTAGAATGTTTGTATTTGACATCGTATCACCCTCACCCGAACCCTTGGATACCATACAACTTGTTGGAGACGTGGGTGGATGGGATCGGGGCCCTTTATTTATTGTGAGCACCCCACTTCACCATTTGCTCTGCCAACAGCCCTGACTGGCATGAGTTGTGGGCGGTCCCGGGCGGTATGCCCCAGTCAACCCCAACACCCATTCTGAGAAATTATGCTAGAAATCTGATGGGGAGAATGCTTTTTTTGTCCCCCGATGTTATTAAGCTCACCTATCCACACCACCCTTTAAATGTCAACTACACTTGGTGACAAGGCATTGATTGTCCACTGACTGCTCCCCCCCGCCCCCCCCCCCCCCCCCATCCCCCCCCCCCCCCCCCCCCCCCCCCCCCCCGCCCCCCCCCCCCCCCCCCCCCCCCCCCCCCCCCCCCCCCAGCCCCCCCCCCCCCCCCCCCCCCCCCCCCCCCCCGCCCCCCCCCCCCCCCCCCCCCCCCCCCCCCCCCCCCCCCCCCCCCCCCCCCCCCCCCACCCCCCCGCCCCCCCCCCCCCCCCCCCCCCCCCCTCCCCCCCCCCTAATTTTCTTTTTGAACATTTATATTCACTGGTCAAAATTGTTTTGACGTCCCTCTGACTCAAAACACCCTACTACTATACGATCGAAACTCATGCCTCCTCCCATCGTCCACTATTGTTCATTAAACGCAGCAAGCTGCTTGGGGGTAGAGGAGCATGCTGAACAAAATCCAGATCATTTTCTTAATAGGTCTTAAAGACCTTTTGGGGGAAGGATTTGACCTAAGCCTGTATCCCCCCCCCCCCCCCCCTTCCCCCCCACCCACCTGCAATAACTTGCCCATCAGAAGAAGAGACTGATTCTGGCCTTTTGACGACACGCATTCGGTTCACAGCAACTATTGACAGCTTAAAGACGTAGTGTAAGGAAGAGTCATTTTTAGTAAGCACACAAGACTGATCCCCCCCACCCTCCCCCCCCCCCCCACCCCCTCCCCAAGTTGAAAGAACCATCTCCACCATTAGATACTGGGTGTATGGGGGAGGTTGTGGTGGCCTCAACCCATTCCTTTCACAAAACACAAAGTTTCCTGTCTCATGGCCGGTGAGTGATGTGGTTTTTTCCTCACTTGTGCTCCCATTACTTTTCACCCTCAAAAACAATTCTCTCAACCCGCACTAGACAGTGAGTTGGTACTTGAGTGGAAGGGGAGGTGAGGGAGGATTTTTGGTACCTGGTGACCGTCAGATTACCATATTCTGGTAAACATTCTTCATCTTCACCATGGGTTTAAATGATTTTGGCTTTATGCCAAACTTTACCACCACACCTTCAACATCCCTAAAACACAATTTCTGGCCTGTCGTTCTGCCGGAAGTCTTAGAAGCCAGTTCCGGGGAAATGTGTATGTCATGACTATGGTCCCTCATTAACCAACTTTTTTAAACCATTACGCTGAACCTCCTCTCTCTCCATCTCACAAGATCTCCTCACTCCTCACCTCCATCGTCCCCCACTCTCCTCCCGTCTCCTTCTCTCTCCATCACTCTCTCTCCTCCTCCCGCTCTCAGCCTCCGTCTCGCCCCTCCTCTCTCATCACCGCCTCCCCCCTCTTCCTACGCTCTTCCTCTCCTCTCCTCTCCTCTCCTCCTCGCCCTCTCTCCTCCCATCTCCTCCTCACCAACTCCTCCCCATACACTCTCTCCTCTTCTCACTCTCACCTCTTCTCTCCCATCAAAGTCTCCGCCTCTCCTCCTCCCGCTCTCTCTCTCCTCCTCTCCTCTCAGCACTCTCTCCATCTCCTCCTCCTCTTCTCCCTCCTCTCTCTCCTCACCACCCACACACACCCAACACACACACACCCACACACAAACCACACAACCACGCACACACAACACACACACACTCACACACACACCCACCACCCACACACCCCACACAACACACACACCCAATACTAACACATCCCACACTGTAACTCGCACGACACCTCATATGCAACGTCGACTCACGCAGACGACTCACACAACACACTCGCTGCGGCGTCCCGCTCGCAAGCTGCCACGACACCATCACACACACACACACCACACACCACGTTTTCTCTCCTCTCTCATTCTCTCCTCTCTCTCTCCTCTCTCTCTCTCTCCTCTCACACACCCACACCACACACACACACACACACCAACCACCACACACACACCACGACACCACACCACACACACCACCACAAACACGCACGCCTTCACACCACTTTAGATTAAATGTTTGTCACAGCTGTATTGTGTTTAGTCCAAGGATCATCTGAAGATGATCAAGCAACTGCATAGCTCTCTAATGTAGAAATATTAACAAGTTAATGCTTAGAAGCACGTTTGAATGCTCTGTTAGTTAAAACCATAATCGTGTGTATTTTAGAACAACACTCGCCTGTTCATCCAGTGCTAATGGAATTATTTCACACAGTGAGCCACTCATTGAGGCCGCCTATTGCCACTCCACTACGTTGAATAACTGATCTCTCTTTGTCCAATTTCCAGATGTTATTACACAGTCCGGTGAAACTTATTTTTCTGTGATTGTACTTTGTAACCCCCCCCCCCCCCCTCTCTCGTCTCTCTCTTCGCTCCATCCTCTCTCTCTCCTCTCGTCTCCCACGTACACACATACCCATGAATGAATGAATGTATGTAGTATGTATGTAGATATGTACATATGTATCTGTGTGTGTATGTTACAACAAACCCCGCACCCCCTCGTTTTATTTTAAAGTTTCAATCTTTTGCCAAGTCATACTGATAATGACGGAGGAATTGTTAGCCTGCACGTTTGTTTTCCCCCCCACAAGTAATTGCTCAGCATTATACTTTTTGGTCAGTCCAGTGGGAGATTGCATCTCCTTAGTGAGATGCAAGCAAAGGTTGTTGTCTGCACATTCTTAGCCGCTGACAATGCTTGGGTTATTGAACAGCAGAGCTGACCACTCAGACTGTTCCATATCTTTTGATCTCTCTTGCATCCTTGAATGGATCCTCAAGCATAGGCTCAAAGATTATCCCCTGTATTTTATACTGTTTTGCATAATGTTCTTAGCTTTTCAGCAACTTTTTTCCTCTCCACACTGTTCTTTGTTTTGATTTCTACTACCCTTCGCTGGCTGCTTTGGGGTGGCTTGCTTTGTTGTTTTCTTTCTTGAACCCTTGGTGGTGAGAACACCACAGAATTATGGACTGTGGTGTGTCCTCTATTTGACGCCAAGAGCACAAAGGTAATCAGCCGTGTCTTCCTGATGAGTGATCTAGTGGACGAAAGGCCTGGAGTAGGCATGATATAATCTAGATCTGCCTTCGAGAGGATTACGATTGTTTTCCTCCAATGCAACTAGTGAAAGGTTTTCATCATTACAATATATTTTCTTAATTTCATGTTCCCGTTTTCTTCATTTTCAGTAGGTCCCCCCCCCTTTTCAAGTTCCCCCCCTCCCCCCCCCCCCCCCCCCCCCCCCCCCCCCACCCCCCCCCCCCCCCCCACCCGTGTTTCAAAGTTCTGTCAAGTCATTACCATATTTACGAAACACTGGTTAGCCAGCACTTGTTTTCCTCCACTATTTAATTGTTCATATTATATATATATGTATATATATATATATATATATATATATATATACTGAGTCACACATGCACAATTCATGCATGTAATTCTGGTCATTTCACATCGTCTTAACAGATGAATTTTTCTGCATAAAACACCGTCACACACCTCACAGTTACACAAGCACATCCAGCATATGTCAAGATAACTTTCCGTGAAAGACTTTGAACAGTAGATGAAGAAGAAAACGCCTCGCGCGCGGAAAAACCACGACCAGAACTATTTGTGTTTCACGTAGAGACTTCAAACAGTGTAGAACAGTGAAAGAGTTTCCAGCGACTGGGGCCCACAGGTGGAAATGCGCAATGTCCTTTCAAGAATTGATCCATAAGAAAGGAACAAAAAATATCTGGCATCAACAACTCGGGGATGGACATGGATGGATGATAAAAGATACACACTTACAGAGTTTAGATGATGTTGTACCAAAACATCTTGTAGTCCACAGACGTACACACAGACAGCGCAGCTTCAGTAAAGGAAAGAACTGGTAAGGTTTCACTTTTTCACTCAGAAAGGGGGGCGTGCTCGCAATTAATATTCCAAACTTTATCTGTGTATGTTATACAGTGAGTGATTAAAATCCATTCAGAAGGTAACGTTTAATATAACTCAAGGTCTGTATTCATTTTTGAGACGAAAATACCTGACAGAAGCTTTCCTCTTCATCTCAAGAAAGGCGCTCCACTAGGTATATGACGCCTGACTTTCACAGAAAGCTACTGTCAACAATGATTCCCAAAACTTACTACAGTATCAAACTAAAGCTTATGACCACGTTTCCTAAAAGACAATGCTAATCGGACATCGGACACCTTGTAAGGATAAATGATGAAAGCATCAATGCTAAACAAAGTTGAGCATAACACCAGTCCGTGTTAGTATATGTACGATGCTAAGTGCAGAGGTGAGAATTTATATCAGACATGGGTTTGTGTGTACATGAGAGAGCAGACTGGCCTAACTCAATCAAGCCTCGGGGTAGTACTCAATTGAAGAAAAACTTTGATCTGAAGATATGACCTCACTGAGGAAGGTATCGTCGTCGGCAGGTGCGTGCCTGCAGGCCCCAGGCTGGAGAGAGACCAGAACACGTCCCATTGTCAGACATAAAGCCTATCTCAAATGCCTGCGTGAAGGTGTCTGATACTACTGAAGACTTTGAGGGACTGTCTAAACTTAGTCAGGAGAACAGTTTATCAATGCTCGCCCCCAAAGGTGTAGACATTCATCTTCGTGGAGTAAGAACCTACAGAAACGGTGTCCATGAGGAATCAGGATTTTTTTTCTTTATCATAGTCATTTCTTACATTCTGGTACACAGGTCTCATTCACGTTGACACTTTGTAGAGGATCTGACCGACTACAGGCCTGTCACTGGAATAGCCATGGCCTCCAGCTATGGGCGGGTCTTCAATTTTCACAGCACGAGGAGTGTGGAGAACTCGGAATTCGCTACCGAGTCCCGGCTTCATAGGTTAAAGAACATTACCTGCAAATCAGCTGCAGTAACAGGCACCACGTCTGCTGAATACTGTATTGGTGAGTCGAACATAACATAAAAAGTCAGAGGTAAGACGTTTTGACTGTGTCGGACAATGTTGACATATTCGTCAACAGAAAGACCAATGGAAGAGAGCTCCCCTTTTGACGTTACAACTAAAATGAGCTGCTTACCACAATTAATTGTAAGATTGTTCCCAACAAACCGGATTTTACACCCAAAAAAATGACAGTCTCAATTTTTGTATTTTGGGCTCAAGTCTTGCCACAAATCCTTTCTATTATACTACGATAAAGTCACTCAATATCATGGTTCTATATTTTGACCCATTTCAAACTCTCAATATGTTTAGGTAATATGTTCTTACTCTGCAATGGGCAGAATTCTTTAAAGATGAATTATTCATATTCGTTTTAATTCGCAAAAGAAGTCCTGTATCTGTTTTATTGCGATTTTTTATAATGTGTTTCCTTTTTTACAACTTTTCCGCGGATAAACTAAAACATGTTCTATCTCTGGAGTTTTGACCCTACGCGAAAACAAGTCGTGACTTTTTTTTTTCTTTACAGTTCACATTGCACCTTCTGTGTCTTCACAACAGAACAGCACAAAAGATTAAAGGCATATATACGCTGTAACCAGCCCCTGCGGAAAAATGATTCCACTAACCAGTCCGCCTGCCAAGACAACTGACTATCCTCCTGAGAATAACCCAATCGTTTTTGTTCCACTATTTATCATTTCCCCTGCAATAGTTTCTCCATACAAAATTAGACACGCTTTTCATGATTTGACGGCACAAAGCACAAAAGTGGCAAGACTGACCTACGTACCACTTGATTTGTTTTCCATTTTGAACGCCATTTTCGTATAATCATTATAATTTTCGGTCGCCATCCCCCTTATATTGTAACGAAGATTTTCCTGTCCAAAAAGGTTTCTGTGGCTTCTTGACAGTACACCATTCTACCTAGTAAAAAAAATCATGCCACCAGAAATAATTATCCTTTTCCCAATACTCTGTGAATAAGTTTTTGTTTGATGACATTTGAGATGAATGTGGTAAGGACGAACAATGTCCATTGTTCCGGAGATTCCACCACCCCCTCCTTTTCTAATCTCTCCTCCTCCCAGCTTTACCTAACACTACAAGAGAACCGACCAAACCATGACAATTGAAAGTAACAGCAGAGCCAGTGTGTTTCCCAGGACTCTTCTGCCATGTGTTTTCATTAGGATTAGCCAAACTTAGAAGAAATCCGAGGCAACCTGGTGAATGTGGAACCTAGTTAAAAGGGTTCGAAAATTTCTGATTTGAGAAACAGGGCTCGTCCATTTCGGTGACAGATACAAATACAGATTCGACGTTTTGTGTTTGTATGGTGGAGCACCTTGGGGTGTAACGCGGTGCTATTGGGATTGTCAAATATGTTGCCCGAATCTATCAACTGATAGCGATTTTGTTTGGACAACTTTCGTGGGTCCAGGATACAGAGTGGCCAACTCAACCGCAATTCTCTTACCATGATCTTTTGGAGAGTTTTGTCATTGCTACTGCACTTTCCAGGGGCCACAGAATTCGTGGAAAAACGGGCCGCAACCGATCCAATAGCTGGTTGGGATTGGTTTGTCCTGGTAACCGGTGCTGCAGCGGACTTTGTGGATCGATGAAATACCGGTCTCCCATATGTGTTTCGTTTCAAGCCAACAACAGCGGCCAAACGCACGAAACAAAACTGTGGAGATTTTATTGATTCCTAGAGTTGTCGTGCACTTCTTCGGTTTTCTCATGAAAGAACCGACTTTTTTTTTTTTTTTCTTTTTTGTGCTAATTTTTGTCAAGTACCGATTTACTATCTTCGGGCTGAAGTTTCATTTGGTTGTTTTTATCAGAGGCGAGAACGATGAAAGTTTTAGCGAATAATCAATTTTTAAAAAATTCAAACCTTAGAATGAATGGAAATGCTTCGATCAGAGTTTGAAAAAAAAAACGCCCGCAAAACAAAAACAAACAAACAAATCCAAAGAGAAGTCAAGGCCTACCTCCCCTTCTGATGATATACCCTCTGCTAGTTCATATTCAGCCACCACAGAGGTTTATTGCCCTACTTCAACAACGAGGTGTAACAGTCCAGACAACTACAGGTTATTGCCTATTACTTTACGAGTGACCATTCCAGACACTAGCGACACCAGAGGTTATGTGCCTAATTCAACGAGTGTAAACATTCCAGAAACACAGGAGGTTAGTTGCCTACTTCAACGAGTGTAACATTCCAGACACTAGAGGTTATTGCCTACTTTAACGAGTGTAACATTCCAGACACTAGAGGTTATTGCCTCCTTCAACGCGTGTAACATTCCAGACATACAGTTAAGCTAGAACGAGCTATTTGCCTTTACGAGTGTAACATTCCAGACATTAGAAGCTATTGCCTACTTCAACGAGTGTAACATTCCAGACACTAGAGGTTATTGCCTACTTTAACGAGTGTAACATTCCAGACATTAGAAGCTAGTTGCCTACTTCACGGCGAGTGTAACATTCCAGACATAGAGTTATTGCCTCCTTCAACGAGTGTAACATCCAGACATTTAGAAGCTATTGCTACTTCCAACGAGTGTAATATTCCAGACACTAGAGAGGTTATATTGCCTACTTTTAACGAGTGTAACATTCCAGACACCAGAGGTATTGCCTACTTTAACAAGTGTAATGGAATTTGCTGAACCAAGACGATGAGCATCCCAAGTATCTATATTTCACTGTCTGCGCAGCGCAGGCAAACGATGAAGAGATATAAAAATCGTAACTCCATCTTGCCGAATACTCAGACTTTCAACAAATGATCATCAATTTCGGGTTGAAATAAAAGAGAAAAATGGAGAGAAAAAAAAAATACAGACTCCCTTATTTTGATTACATTTGATCAGCCCAAAGTCAGACTTCGAATCAAAGAGACCTACACCTCGGGTTTGTATGGGGGAAAAAGCAAACTCTTGTTTGCATTCCGTCGTTAACTTCTGCCATTAATAAGGCTTAATAAAGTCCACGAAATCGATGTATGAACTTCAGTTTTGGAATTCGTACTGAGTTTGACTGTTACATAACATGGTCAAATATGAAATCTGCTGTCATTGTTTTTCTAGTTCGTTTTCTTTTGTTATTCTTTTGTTTTTCGTTTGGTTTCCAAACTTTCATTTTGAGTATTGATGTTGGTTCTTGCTTGCTCCAACCGTTGCTGCCGGTTGCAGCTGCCCTAGCACACTGCGACGTTTTAATTTCCATCTTAGTGTTTTTGTTTTTGTTTTCTTTTCCTCAGAGAAAAATTCTCGAACAGGTGATGATGATAGAAGGTAGTTACAACCATGTACACGTGCAAGTAATAGATAGATCGGACCCACTTTTTAAAAAAAAAGGCCCGTTCCTAGTTGCGGTCTTCTCTAACGGAAGAAATTTCTAACGCTGACATATGGATTTGAATTCTTCTGGTTTCATGTTGCATGTAGACAAATCCAACTTTTTTGACGACCGGCGTGCAAGCTATTCCATGTTTAGATTTCGTCTTGGAAGCTTGGATATGGTTACGACGAAAGAAAAATACTTATATCCACAAGACCTTGCGATGCGTTTACCCATAGGCTGTCTTTCACATCTCCACATGGCGTCTCATTTCAGACAGAAGTCTAGCTTTTCTTTTCACTGAATACTTCTCTCTACTCGGTGGAAACAGTTTAAAACAGGCTGGAGAATCAACACGGTGTCATGGATATCCTTTCTGTTGATATGAAAGTGCTTCCCATCAGCAGGTAACAGGCTTACTTTAGCAAGCCTGATGAGTTCCAAACAGAGCGCAACAGCCTGTTTCTTGCTGGTCCTGTTGCTCTCTGCTTTTTTCAAAGGCATCTCAGAGCCCGCAGAACAATGATTGGAGAAGTTCTTTCCGTGTCCTGTTCCTTTCAACGCGGGCCTAGATCTTCACTTGATGTCACTTTGCTACTGCTACTACTACTGCTGCTGCTGCTGCTGCTGCTGCTACTACTACTACTACTTCTACTACTACTACTACTATATAGCCAAAATTCAAATGACTCCATGTCAACTGCGGCAAAGCAAACAAACAGCAGACCACGTCCTGCGTTCGTACAGAGCAGCGCTAACCCAGGAAAGCTACACATGGAGACACGACCAAGCGCTGAAGGAGATCGTGCATGCAGCCAGCACTGCAAGAAAAACAAAGAACAAAAAAACAAAAAAAAACATTACGCCACCAGAAGCCCTAACAACGACTTCTTGTACTACACCAGGCCTCGTTGCACGACACATCGTCAGTTTAGGCAACGTAGCCGTTTGCTAAATGGCAAGCTGACAGGTCCTAACTAACTGTGGCTAAAGCGAGCAACTACCTGCTTGCGCATGTTCAAAATAGCTGTCAGCTAATTGCCTTCAGTGTAGTGCTAAAGGGTGTAAGCTTAGGGGTAAGCTACAAATAGAATGGGGTATTTGGATTTAAGACTCGCTAATTTCTTTGAGAACGAAATTCGAAGTTTCAGTTCTAGTTTCAGTTGAAAGTGGTCAATGCGCGCGTATTAAGTTCATATACGCTACACCACACTAGCATATTTTGTATGGATGGATGTATGCATGTGTATGTATGTGTGTGCGTGCGTGCGTGCGTGCGTGCATGCGCGTGCGTGTGTGTGTGTGTGTGTGTGTGTGTGTGTGCGCGCGCGTGCGTGCGTGCGTGCGTGTTTGTTTGAGAGAGAGAGAGAGAGAGAGAGAGAGAGAGAGAGAGAGAGAGAGTGATTCAAACATGATAACGTATGTCTTGCATTACTCAGATGTAGCACTACATGTTGCATAATTTCTCGTTGGAAATCGGAAGGAAGTAAAGAACACAAGCGTTATAAAAAAAATTGAAAGGTGGAAGGTTCTGGAAGGTGGACCCAGTTTTCATTAGCAGAGAGTATACGTAGTGAAAGCCACGTGAAAAGTTATACGAAAACACGCAATACGCATTAATTTAGGAAACGGTACAAGCACTGTAGCTTTAATATATACTACAATGTTGTCCAGAAATCGATAAGAAATGCATGTGAGCTATTATACAACATCAAAACGGAAATCAAGCCAAATTGTTATTCCTAGATAGACACATAGAGTGTATTGACGGAAATACTCCGTGAAAAGCCGGGTGACTTTAATTGCGTAATAGAAAACATTTAAAGCCTAGAATGTGTGTTTGCAGATTTCATATCAATGTAAAACAACATGGTTGAAAGTGGACAGTAAATCGAAATGATTATGAAGTGATGAGATTGTGCTTCGAACCTAAATTGCTGACCGGATTAAATGATTTGGGACGAATGGCTTTAAACGAAACTAACTTTCGTACTCAAACACATTCATCATCTAAACTGATAGCAAGTCAATATATCCAGATGGAAACTACAGTTTGAAGGAAAATGATACAATTTCGATTGAAAGGAAGTTGGATCTGACTGTACTGGGATTCAGACAAAAAACCGTAGGAAGATAGCCCTATCTTTCCATTGTGGATAAAGTTATTTTTTCTCATTTCAGCGTCAAGTAATAGAACTAGAAAGTCAGTTCGTTAATATGAAGCGCACACCAGGATAACGATCAGGATATCGGCTGTCTGCATTATATTTGCTCTGTTTCACACCCTCATGTTTGACATTTCTTCCGTCTAATTTGACTGTTAAACAGACTGACTGGGCAACATTTCTCTGGATGTGCCCCACCAGCGGCATCTGTCCAATGAAAAAATGGCGGGGCCACACCAGCAAACGCGAGTTCTAGCACCCTTGATCTCTGCTTGTAGATTTCTGAACATCGTCTATGTTTATACACAATTCAGGTCCATAGACACAGAACTGTGTAAGACGACTTTCAATTCGTGGTAGGAAAGCATGTTTCACATGAAACCCAGCGATAATCTTTCGTTGACACGCAGCCATCCCACTAATTGGTATTCACTGTGTCTCACGCCACATTTAACAAAATACTTCCCTATGCGTAATACTTTAAAGCTACGAGTACTTTCATTTCAGGTGACCAGGATTCCTTTTGATTATGGGTCGAATTCCAGGCTGTCTCTGAACAAAATCACAATATTATTTGTGTCAGCTCTAATATTATTTGTGTCGCTCGTCGGAAACGGAAACGCCGATAGAAAATTAAATTGTGATACCTGTCTGGAGGATCGTTACAACTCAATGAATTCGAAATCTTCTTTGACATCGCTGTTGGAAAGCATGGTGAATCAGGGCGGCCATTTTGTTCCGCTCTGGCTGCCATCTAGAGATTCAGAACAGCCGTTGGTTCCTGTAAAGGTGCACCACCAAACTGCAACCCCGTCAGGAATTTGTCAAGAGAGCAGTGAAAATTCAACTTGTGGCACACCCAGTTTTAGCCGCCATCAGGCATTTTGTCTAGAGAGCATGAATCACTTAAACGCCGTCACCATCATGGGATTTACTGGATGAAGTTTTAGACAGCGCCATCTGCATTTTGTACCTCCAGGGCCCAGGAGGCCAGACATCACCCTCCATGGACACGAATGGTCACATCCCATGGAGCATGGAAGTGGGGTTTACTGGATGAAGCAGCAGACCCTCCAGAATGGAATGGACAGCAGACCCTCCAGAATGGACAGAGAATGGATAGCAGACCCTCCAGAATGGACAGAGAATGGACAGCATCAGACCCTCCAGGATGGACAGGGATGGACAGCAGACCCTCCAGAATGGACAGGAATGGACAGCAGACCCTCCAGAATGGACAGGAATGGACAGCAGACCCTCCAGGATGGAAAACCATTCAGGTATCAGTTCTTCTGGACAGCAACCCTTCTGACGAGGCACGAGACGGGAGCTCGTGATCCGCTCAGGTTAATGAATGATTTTAATAGAACTCAATGTGTCGTATGAAAACAGAATGAAGGAAAATTTCATCAGCAAGACTGATAAAATGTGCTGGTCCTGCCAACAATTCATGGGGAATCTCACTTTCACAACTAAAGTCCTGGCCTTGAAGTTTGGACCAAAGAGGTCTGTAACCTCATTAGCGTAAGATCTTGTATAAAAGGTCTCGATTTACAGCAAGAAGAGCAACAGGAAGAGGACCTGAACTCCAAACGTATTTGCAGTGGCAGCTGAAAAGAGTTCCATACAAACCTAGTCAAGGGTCGACAAAGTAAACTTAAAAAATCTCAATTTCGCCAACTTGAAACAGGTGTGATATAGTAATATGGGTAAGACATTCATCAAAAAAGGTAACACCTTACGACGTCCAATAATCTAGGAGATGCTAGTTTGAATCCCAAGGGCGTAACAGAAGGGCGTGTAGTAGTCCATAACTGGGATATGGCCCAGCACCGTTAGACAAAAAGATGTTCAGAGCTCAACACTTGTCTGAGATGGGCTTCTACTCTGTAGACCTTCTGCTGTCATGCTGTTTCCTACGAGGTTCAAAGTGTCTCGAGGGCATCTAGGAAAGACCGTGTGACACCGGAAAGATCAAGTTCACGACTTCAGAGAGCTAGTTCGCCACTTTGCCAATCTCCAGCTTGCCACTAGTACCAAAGATGTGAGATTCTCCCAGGGTTCCCCCAAAGAGAAAAGAATGTGAATCTATCTGGATGAGCCCATTCATGTGTGAAAATCTCCTACAGATTAGCAGTAACGACTAGCGGAAATTTTTATGTGTGTCTGTGGAGAGAAATTCTACACTGAAAACAGCTTCAAAATCCACAGGAAAGAAGACCAGTATGAGAATTAATGAATTATCAACAACGCACAACTCCAGCAGCTAAGATGATGTGCAACCAGAGCCAGGATTCAAAGCACACTTCCAAGGACATCCACAGTAGTTGATTATTGAGATAAGAAATTGTTGCAGTGTCTTGATGCCAGATGCCTAAAAATCAACTGCAACCCACAAGCGCCAAAGAGGAATAGGAGATATAAGATAAAAAGGAGTCCACAAACTGGGTGGAATGAAAGAAAAGAGCACACCAGAGCACAAACCAGCCACATTTTGTAAAGTTGTATACAGATCCTGTGTTTTCACATGGAATGAAACAACCAGACGTTAAAGCGACAAATAAAGTCTGAGAGAATTGAAGAACCTCAAGAACAGGTGAACCAGATAGAGAGGTGAGGAGAAAATGCTAGTGACGCTCTGGGAAGATCTGAAAGTGCAACACAATACCATCAGCAAAGCATAATCAGCGAGAAACAGAAGGAGCAAAATGATGGAGTCCAAAGAATGCTTCTTTATTAGACTTTTCCAATCTTCCGAGAATCCTATCTTGCTGTCAAAATCAGGGGCACTCACAGCTGACAAACACTATTGAGCAGCATCTAAAAAAACAAAAACAAACCAACAACAAAAACCAACATCTACCAGCCCTAGCACCACTTGAAATTAGAGGTCGGTGCAGCCTGTGGTACCAGAGAAAAATTCTATGGCATAGCACCAGCACTGGATGAGGTCAAGTCAGTGGTTAAGAAAGCCATGTTCAAATCTTCGACCTAACAGAATACCGTATGTGCTGTATAAACTGGTAATCTCCAAAAAGTGATAAGATCACCAAGGAGGAACTTTGATATTAGCGAACAATGAGTGATAATTGATGGAGCGCACATTCCCGAAGAACAGAACTTGAGTGACATCATATATATTCAGACCACTATCTGACTGAAACAGCTGCAGATTAGCGAAGACAAACTGACAGCTGCTGCAGAAGAAAAGCAAGCTCGCACAAAAGGGATGACATCTAACAAACCAGTGTCAACATACAGATGCGTCTGCTGTGACAGAGACTGCCACTCTCGTATCGTCTCTACAGCCACAGGCCACGCTGCTCGGGGCGAGCAGACAGCCCGGATATAAATCTTAGGTCGGATATACTCTGTCCATGGTCAGCTACGACTGATGGAGACCTACTACTACTACTTTTATTTCTGACCATGATGAGTTATTGGTTTCTGTCATGGCGGACTGACTAAATACCTCACTGAGAATGGCTACTTGGATGTGTCAGTCCGGAGAGGAGGTGCCACAGGGGTGGCTTGCTGTTTTAGGAAATGCCATCGTGATTTGGCAAGAATCCCATGAGCTAAAGAGAGAAAGGCACCTCGATGTGGTGTGGCGCGACCAGGCGAAGACAGATGGATCTATTCCACATGAATTGGATCTGTTCCACACAAGTAGCTCTCAGACGTATTAAGTTCAAAGAACATCTGAAAAACCCTGAAGAAGTGTTTCATAGCTTCTTAATGGGGTGTGCAACCAATTGGATTTATCTGGAAGTCGGTCTTCAGAAGGGCTGCACACTGTCTTCACTCCTTCCTGGCTTGGCATTACAAGTTAAGTTGAACGCAGCGAAGGTGACAAGTGTTCAGAAGACCCCGGAAATGGGTACTATAAGGCCATTCTAAAAAGCCATCATCGACAACGCAACGAATGCAAATGAAATACACAAAACACTGAAGCATTCACAAGGTTTAGTTGTTGTTTCATCTAGAAAGAGTTCTGAATCAATGATATCACGAAAGCCTTTCTATGCCGATATGAAAAAATGACTGAAACAGTTACGTTTACTGTGACCAACCAAGCCATTTGGACTCTGACAAAAGAACTAGCCAGGAGCCTTGAACGATGATATGATGGCCCATTGACACATACTAAAAGGGGCAAGGAAGACAAGCAAACAGCAGAAGAAAGTCTGTATGTAAAATACCAGTGGTGTGTTATTGGCAATAACGAGATCTAGTGTCTGCTGTTAATGCTGACTCCCAAGCTGCTGTGACATCCACGGATATATGACATCTGCAAAAAACACCATGGAATCATTGATGGAGGCGAACACCAACAACACACAAGGAATGACTTCGCGCCCACCTTGTCTCAATGACATCGCGCTCTGTTGTAAAAAAAACAAAAAAAAAATCATAAGCAACCTTGAAAACCGTCCCCGAGTGGTAGAAAGCGGAAAAAGGGAGGCTACTCACCATGCGTGAGGACTCAGGAGACAAGGCTGAGAGATTAGTTTCAGCCTAAGCTAAAAATTGTTAGAAAATGGAAAGTTCAGGAGCCAGTTGACATGGCAAACGAAAATCACAAGGGAGGGAACCAAGCAGTGGTCATGACAAACGAAAAGCACAAGGGAGGGAACCAAGCAGTGGTCATGACAAACGAAAAGCACAAGGGAGGGAGCCAAGCAGTGGTCATGGCAAATGAAAAGCACAGGGAGGGAACCAAGCAGTGGACATGGCAAATGAAAATCACAAGGGAGGGAACCAAGCAGCGGTCATGGCAAATGAAAATCACAAGGGAGGGAACCAAGCAGTGGTCATGGCAAATGAAAAGCACACAGGGAGGGAACCAAGCAGCGGTCATGGCAAATGAAAAGCACAAGGGAGGGGAAACAAGCGGCGGTCATAGGAAAAGCAGAGAGAGGAAAAGCAAACATGATACTGACGTTGAAGAAAGAAAATGACAACAGAGCCCAGAAGGCTGTCCTGCAAGGCCAACAGGGCAATATGATACGTGGGAAACACAATCAAGGCAAGTCTTATCTGGAATGAAATATTGCATGTGGCTCCTTTTACGATCAGCTTCATCCTCAAGTCTATATATGCTCTTCTGCCCTCGAATTCAAACCTGGTAAAATTCCCCAAAGGTCGAGTATGGCTGCTTTAATTTTGGGATAAAAAAGACCGGTCATATGCACAAAACTCAACTCCCTTCGCTGGATAGATGGGATTAATCCTTGTCTGTGTGTACAGCGAGTGTCCGCAGGAGTATCGCTTGCGTACGTGGAAAAAGAAAACCCAAGTAAAATGCGGAAAATCAGATAACCGTGCAAGTCTGTTTTTGCCCGGACAAATGAACAGCAGAGTATGTTCCGAGCTCACGGCAAAGAGAACTAGCCCAGAGAAGGTGCACACTGAGACACAGCAGTGTGTTCATGGACTTTGTTCAACTCTGCTCAACCAGAAGCTTCGGCAATGACGTTTCTACACGATAGGAGACCGCAAATCGTAGTCTGGGTAACTGTCACATCAAGGTCAGGAAGCGGGGTTTACTGATTGGAATGGAAAACTGGGAATACAAAACAAATCTTGAAACTTACCAGAGATCAACAGGAAGAGCGACAGGAGTCCAGACATAGAACTGCACTCCGGTTCCTCGTTCATCAAAGCAAATGATTCTGAGAACAAAAGTAGAATTACTGGGCTGTCAGACGAATGGAAGCAACAATCACGAACTAACCACAACCACAACGCGTTTTCGGCATAATACCTCCTTAAGACAGGAAAAAAAACTTTACAGGAAATGAAAGCAAGGGACGAACAGACATTCACTTCTCTCTTTGATCTTCAGTGTAAAACATATTTTCCGTTTTGGAAAACAAATTCTTTTTTATATAGATCGTAAAATCTACCCGATTTCCGGGGAGGATCCTTTCTGTTCTGACATGCTCCTCATCAGCAGGTTACCAGCATTCCCTAGCAAGCCTGATGATTCCCAGATAGGTGGCAACTGCCTTTGTTTGTTGATCCCGTTGAGTGTAGGATCCAGACTGGCGATACATTCTTCTCTGAAACATCAATGCTTGAAATCAGAGGGAACACAGTTTTTTAGTGCCACAGAAAAGGGAATAAAAAGCCAGGAATTTTTTTGTTACTCTTAATATGATATTGAATAACACATTTAGAGAAATTAGAGACAATAGAATGTGAGATGTAGCTGTGTGTTAAATTATTAAAAGGTAGTGCTGTTAAATGAGATGCAAAAAAAGAACAAATACTTTTTTGGTATCTTGGGAATGGAAATTACTTCGACAAATCCATACCCTTTCGATGCCATCTCAATCTTCGATGCCTCAATCTTAATAAGTGAGAATTCCCTAATGCTTCAATCTTAAAAAGTGATAATTCCCTAATGCTTCAATCTTGATAAGTGAGCATAGTTAGCTGGTGAGGGGTGATCAGGAAGAAGCCATTACACTGAAACATATAAAAGATTTGAAGAGCTTAGGTCCCTATGGATCTTTTTAGAGTTTTTTATTTGCTGACATTGGTACTTTATCCATACACTCTTTTAATGAAGTATTTTTTTTTCTTTTTTTTCATAGAGAACAGACATGAATATCACAGCAACAAGGATCTGTCTTATGTATTTCTAAAGCAACACACAAAACAACAACACAAAATAATCAAGATACATTTCTAACAATGAAAAAAAGTATGTTTTTTAAGAAACATTGCACTATTTGGAAGGCAAGAATAAGTAAGTGTCAAGTACCTGAGTCTTTTACTGGTTAGCATTTTCAAACCAAGATATGTTCATGAGGTTACTACCTTTTGAAGAACTCAGATTCTGATGTTGTGTCATTTTTTGTGTGTGCGTTATTATGAAAAAGTATTTCGGTGGTTATTAATGCCAACAGTATCCTAATCTGGAAAACAGCAGGCCAGTAGAGGTGTGTCAATGAACAGACTTGACGTCCGCACAGCCTGGTCCAGTGGGACACTCGATCAGGTGAAAATCAAGTTTTCTCACTGTGTTATGAGCATAAAAAGTAACGTCAATAAGAACATCAAAATCGAACTTGAAATCGCTAAAACAATCCGTGAAAACAACACATCTGACATGATAGTAAGTTGTGTTATGACCTTTGGGCCATATCTGTGATTAAGTTATCAAAATTCAGAGTCAGTGCTCGTTGGTATCAATCAGAAGTTGCAAACACTTTTACAGGACTGACGGCCATTCATTGACCAGCCACAGTTCTGTAGTCATGACAAAAGCTATGATATTGTGAAAAATCAGTGTCATCAACGAAATCAAACTTTAAATTCTTTTAGATAGAGATTGCGTAGAGTCACCAGATACATGGAATCTTATTGCTAGTAGTCATCATGTTGATTAACATTATTTTCTGGGTCAGGTGAATCGACTTCTACTTTAAGCAGCTGTCACTTTGTTCAACATCAAAGGGTTACGGGAGTCATGTAGGGTCACTTATGACGAGTTATCAACCCTTTTTTTTTTTCAAAAACAAGTTAAACGTAGGTTATTTGCCAGGATCTCCTAGTACTACTGGCAAGAAAATGGCATTCAACGTGTTGTATTTTAGACACACAAGCGCATGTGTTTTGTGTTGATGATTCATCCTAAGAGGGTCAAGCTGTTTGGGTCAGGAACGTACTTTCTTGCAAACGTTTTCTCATATCATTAACGTCTACATGATTAGCGCAGTCTGTCAATGGCCCCTACATAGCCAAAGTATGAAACACAAAACCGACTATCGCACTTCGTACATTTGGCATTCTGTTCAGGTTGACCTCAGCGAAGATGTGTTTTGATTCTGTTATCTTCAATACGGTAAATGTTGAGGTCGGTCTTCGTACTCTTTCATCTTCTTTTCGGACAGCTGTAGCTCTCACACGACAAATGAACAGCAGGAGAAGACTGCTTGTGACACAAAGTTTGTTTCAAAGTGAGATGACAGCAGGCGGAAATTGAAACGAATTTTAAAAGTAATTTTGAGTAGTTCCGCCGTTTAACATGCACAAGCAATAGCAACTTTGGCAGATTTTACATTTGTAAAAAGAGTTTTTACATATTGAGTATATTCATCAACTCTGTAAACTCGCCAGATTTACATTGTTTTATGACACTGAGCTTACGTAGTAGAAGGGGCCATATCACGGGCACTTGTAACTCTTTTGTCCATGCTAACCTGCGGAGTTTTTCTTAAACGTACTTTTAAAAATTTTCATATATGACAACAAGACTGTTCTGTGTAGATGAAAACCGATGGTCAAATGTTTGAGTTCTGCAGCAAGTGGCTCTAGGCTATGTCGTCTCTCTGTCATTACCAGACAACTGTTTGGATTATTTCGGGGGATGTTAAGAAATGGAACACAGCCAGTATTTCCATTCATTGTAGACCAAGTAAAATAGGATTTTACATATTCGGTATATTCACCAAGACTACAAACTCGCCAGATTATATTACAAAACATGAGCAGATGCAGTAGAAGGGACCATATCACAGGCATTTGCTGCATCACCCACAGAAGAAAAATCAGCATATACACAGACAGGAACCACAGGGATATCTTGAACAGTTTTCTTTCATGTGTACCCAGTTCGGTGTACACCGGTGCGTCTGACATATTAGTCACAAAACTTGATTTGTATGAAAAATGAAAGGGGGGTGACACATTGCCCACATCAGATCTGTACTACTGTCCATAAACATAGATAGCATTGTCATTTGTTTGGACGGACGTATCAAGAGGTAAGTTTACAGCAAATTCTTACCCCCCTAACAGTACTGACAAAAGTTGAATGAAATGGCCACTAATGTACATTTATTTTCCATACGTTTTTGATCTGATACATCTAACAGCACAGAAATGGCAGGTGACCACTAACAGTACACAAACTGCAGAGCTTAAATCGCAGGCAGGCTTACCATTTAATACAACTGACGATCATGATGGCTTTCAAATATTGATTCCAGTGTCTTCTGTTGTGCGAACATTGAAGTTAATCCCGCTCTCATCCTTCTATACGATGACACCTGACAGACATTCCGTCCGTGAGTGGCAAACTAATAGATCAATCACACTGTTCGGTTGATTTATTGCTTCTAACCGAAGTAAGATTCAATATAGCAGAAAAGTATACATGTCTGCAAAGGCTCGTGCGCGTTTGTAGCTGTCTGAAAGTGTGTCTGTACGTATGGGTACCTCACACACACACCACCCACACACACACACACACACACACACACACACACACATATGCACACACATATATATGCGTACACACACACATAAACACGCGCGTGCGAGCGCTCCCACATATTACACAGAGTTACACACATGCACACAAATACATACACTTTTTCATGCGTGTAAACACAAATATACAGAGAGAGAGAGAGAGAGAGAGAGAGAGAGAGAGAGAGAGAGAGAGAGGAGAGAGAGAGAGAGAGAGAGAGCAATTCGATAAAGAAAGGAGCCCAGTTATTTAACGACACATCCTCAAATATACATACCAAGTCCGCAAGAGTCATGCTTGTGGTGTCTGACTGATAGATGGAAGACCGTGAATTATTATTAAGATATTGACGGTGAACAGAGAAACTCTTTTTCTTTAGTTGCACCCGTGAGGCAACTGCAGGTGGAAATCCAAACAAATTTTAAATGTTAGTGATAGAGCACCGCAAAAAAAAGTAGACAAACGAATCACAAGGCAAAACTCGACGCGTTTCGACCTCTAAGGTCTTCTCCAGGCAAGATGTAAAACACTCAGGACAACGAAAATGTACGAACAACCACTTATCTTCACTTCGGCGGCAAGATGCTCGTTGATTCTCTCTCTCTCTCTCTCTCTCTCTCTCTCTCTCTCTCTCTCTCTCTCTCTCTCTCTCTCATTTTTGAACTGATTTGCAATTTTTCACAAATTCAACGCCTATCTTATGCCGAGTGGATGAGATAAGTGAATTGCTCGTTCATTTTCGTTGTCCTGAGTGTTTTGTATCTTTGCACAAAGAAGACTTGCGTTTATGGAATCGCTTTGTTGTACCTCTACAATAAGCTGAATGTGATTTCCTTTCTTTACCCGATCTCCGTATCTTTGTTTACACCGTCTAGGGGATACCTTGTGATTTTTACCTCTCTCTCTCTCTCTCTCTCTCTCTCCTCTCTCTCTCTCTCTCTCTCTCTCTCATTTTTGAAACTGTTTCGCATTTTTTTTACAAACAAGTTTCCTTCTATTTTGTAACACTTTTGAGTGTACTTGCACACTTATCAATTCTCTCTCTCTCCTCTCTCTCTCCTCTCTCTCTCTCTCTCTCTCTCTCTCTCTATCTATCTATCTATCTATTCTATCTCTAGCTCACACACATAGATATATATATATATATGCATATATATATATGATATATACTAATATATATATATATATAGAGAGAGAGAGAGAAGAGAGAGGAGAGAGAGAGAGAGAGGATGCATACTCGTGCATAGAAAAGTAATGGACATACACATATAGACGTATACACTGCCTTTTCCGTGCTCTATAAGAAATGAAGTGTGTTTCATAAGAAAACTCCACGTCCTCCTCAGCCGTTAGGAAGGCCGTAGACGTCCGAACACGAGGACAACTGAGATATCGACATGGAGTGTGAAGCATGCTGATGTTTAACCTAGATACACAGAGTTAGAAATGGTGTCATGACAAATACAAGGAATCTCACAATGCCCTGTCAGATACATATATATATATATATATATATATATATATATTTAAAATTAAGATGATAAAAGGAAGTTTTAAAAACGACAGAATCTGTTTCGAGCCAGCGCTCTCGTCAGGATGGTTTGGGGCGCCTACTGCCGGTGTTATATGGCCTGATGTCACTGTTTGCACGTGCGGATTGGCTGCACGTGTTAAATGCCTCTATAACACATTGTATACCAAGCCACTGTGACATCAGAAAATGAAAAAGAAACATACATAGGGATCACTGAAAATCACTTCAAAACCCGATACGCAAACCATAAACAGTCATTCACAAAGAAAATACAAAAACCAAACAGAACTGAGCAAATATATTTGGAGACTTAAAGACAAAAAAATAAACTATAACATATCCTGGAAAATCATAAAAAGGGCATCACCATACATAACATTTCAAAAGATGCAACCTATGTTCAACAGAAAAATGGTTAATACTATGCAAACCATACTTAGCACACTAAATACTAAGTAGAAATAGTAACAACTGCAGGCACAAATGGAAATCGTTGTCAGCAAACGCACCCTGAACTGTAACAACCTCCAAAAAACCGAACAACACGTGCAGCCAATCCGCACGTGCAAACAGTGACATCAGGCCATATAACACCGGCAGTAGCGCCCCCAAACCATTCTGACGAGAGCGCTGGCTCGAAACAGATCTGTCGTTTTTAAAACTTCCTTTTATCATCTTATATTTTTAACAGATGTTGCTCCCCAAGGGGTTGAGCACTCTAAGAATTTTATTAGGCGTTTTTAGAAGTATTCATTGATATATATATTTATATATATATATATATATATATATATAATCCTTGCAGCTTAGCTTGGAGGACATTGGTGTGATTTTGCTTTTGTGCTCTTGAAAGTAGACTGCTCTGCAATTTAACCTTGTGAAACATATTATCAGTGCATCTTATACGAACGCTGACGAAAAGTCGACAACTATAATCTACTGACGCGATAACAAGGGACGTAGGAAAGATTTCCATTCCTAAGCGATGAAAAATATCCTGATAGATGCCATCCGTTTGATCACAAGGTAGGCGTTCTAGCAGATATATGACTAATGGTCTTTCCAAGAAAGCCTGGCTCCTGAATTCACAGCTGTATCAAGGCATATACTATTATTCCGTGGTCCAGTCGACAACGATGAAGGAGCGTTTACACCTGGAAGGATACGTGTGAATAGAATATGTCTTAAAACAAAACTCGAGTTTAACTTCGATCAGTGTACGTTTATGTGCAATGCTAGGTGCAGCGGTTAATAAAATGACATCAGGCATAGGTTGTGTGCACACAACAAGCGGGATTGACTCGGTAACTAAACCGTGGTACAGCCATTAAGGTAAGACTGTTTGAAGTGGGTGCATTTTTGTGACTGCCATAAAACACGCTTCGTACAATTCAGAAACTTTTTTTTTAATTCATCTATCAAAAGCAGCACTTGGACCAAAGATTTCTTCAGGAACAGAAGTATGACTACTAGCAACATTAAAGAAAACCCAAACAGGACAACAGACTCAGACTTTTTTCCTTGCACTGTCCATATCTATCTACCGTTTGTGAAAGGTGTTCATTTTTTATAGAGATCCCGACGGAAACTTTTATCCATGATTGTTTTCCAAAGAATTTGGACATAAAAGAATTAAAATTCAGCGTTGACAGTGGCTCATCCTCGATAAAAGCATAAAAGCTTCAGAATCGGCCTTGTCCTTTACTCCGCGGGCTGCCTACCGGGGTAGAGCCGACTGAAGAGTATTTTCAGTCGGATATCGTCCATTATGTTTTTTTCCCCATCACTCGATTTCTCACGAAGGATGAATAATCTACCTATCTATCTATCTATGTGTATTATGTATGTATGTATGTATGTATGTATGTATGTGTGTATGTATGAATATCATCAATAACAACGGCCAAATTGTTTTCTTCTCTTCCAAATTTGGAAGTGGAGTTTTAACATGATTAATTGCAAAACGTTATGCATGCATCCACCACACACCGACCCCTCAGTTTACAGTCCCTGCAAAGGACTTTTCGGGAAATGGAATCAGAACCCATGCTGTTATCTCCGAGGAAAACCTCCACGTACCGTAAACGGACTGGCAGAGACTCAACCGGCGACCCCAGGATCACACCCGTATCACGAGCCCGGCGCTCTACCAGCTGAGATATTCTAAGCAGCCTTTTGAAAGCATCTTTATTTCCCTGAAATGAAAGGGCGTCTTAGAGAAGGCAGGGAACAGTAAACAGGAATAACAGACAAGTACGTAACTCTTTGCTCCCATGATGAATAATGTGAGGCCGCATATCTCCAAAATGAGCTGATAACATAAATTCATAGACGAATCACATGCTGATTGACAAGTGGAAAAAGACACACATTTCCACCATTTGTCCTGTTGATACAAGTCGACTGTCTCTCTCTCTCTCTCTCTCGTCTCTCTCTCCTCGCTCCTCTCGCGACCTTCTCTCTACTCCTCTCTCTTGACTTTGTTTGAAGGATGAGTAGCGATGGAGTTAATGTTGTTATGGCTGAGAGATTGCCGGTTGGGTAGAGATGGGGTGGAGGTTCCGAGGTGGTGTGCCGCATCGTATATATCTGTGAATGTTTGTTTTTTTTTTTCAATTTATGCTGCTTTTTTGCTGTGGGCAATATCAATCATTTCCAGATTTTTTAAAAAAAAAGCAACAACACCATTTTTGTTTTTGTTTTGTTTTTTGTGTATAGCTCCAAGTTTTCTATGGCTGTTTTTCCATAAACATTCCACTCTCTCTGCTGTGCATGACCCATACTTTAAAAATGGTAATTCCTGTATTTTAGTCTGTCTGTTGGTTTGTTGTAATTCTGTACGTCCATACGATATCCATTTAATTCACATCGCTCTTTTAGTAGCCCCCCAGATTTGATCTTATTTCTCTGTTCTTCAGCTCTGTTGTTGCTTTGCTACTACTGCACCCAACTTCTTTTCATTCCTTCCAGCGCACATGGCTGGACTGTGACTCTGGTTTTCAGTTATAGACTGTGTTCCTCTTTTAGGCCCTGTTTTTTTTTCAGGTTATAGACTGTGTTCTCCTTTAGGCCCTGGTTTTTCAGGTTATAGACTGTGTTCCTCTTTACGGCCCTGTTTTTTTTCAGGTTATAGACTGTGTTCCTCTTAAGGCCCTAGTTTTTTTTTTCAGGTTATAGACAGTGTTCGTCTTTTAGTCCTGTTTTTCAGGTTAAAGACTGTGTTCCTCTTTAAGGCCTGGGATTTTCAGGTTGTAGATTGTGTTCCCCTTTAGACCCTGGTTTTTCAGGTTACAGACTGTTCTTCCCCTTTAAAGACCAGGGTTTTTCAGGTTACAGACTGCGTTCCTCTTTAGGCCCTGGTTTTTCAGGTTTATGACAGTGTTCCTCATTAAGGCTCTGGTTTTTTAGGTTATAGACTGTGTTCCTCTTTAAGGCTCTGGTTTTTAGATTACAGACTGTGTTCCTCTTTAAGGCTCTGGTTTTTGAGGTTATAGACTGTGCTTCTCTTTAAGGCTCTGGTTTTTGAGGTTATAGGACTGTGTTTTCCTCTTTAAGGCTCTGGTTTTTCAAGTTATGATTTGAGCTGAGTAGACTACAACCAAGTCATAACAGTCCCTCCCCCAAGTGTTTCTAACACGTCGCTCATCTGGTTGGAATTCAAACGCACAGCCCCAGGTGTCCATGCTGTGTATTTGGGCTAGCCTGTTGTGCCCGGGACAATTCTCTGAGTGTGCTGCAGGTGGTATGCTGGAATGGAACACTGTCCAGCAGTCCACCTAGCTACCACCTTGCAGGAAGGAATGAGGAGGGAGAGAGGGAGGGAGGGCAGGGAATGGAACACTGCCCTTACCAGCAAGGTAAAAACTAATTAGCAGCCGCCTTGCTGGGAAGGAGAGAGGTCGTGAAGGATGCTGGGTTATGGTTACAACTGTCGCCCGTTGAGAAAGAAAGGGGATTTTTTTTTTTTTTTTTTCTTTTTTTTTCTTTTTTTTTTTTTTTTGCTTCGAGTGTAGCGAGTTTCATGACCACTGACAGAGCGTTGCTGTCTGGATCACAGACCGTTATGACTGTATTCAGTCGAGTTTTGTGCAATGTACAACCTGCTGAATCTCCCTCAGGTCCACACTTTCACATTTACCTGACTTCTACGGCACGCAAGCGACAGAACACTGTTTTGCACAACACAACTTCTCAGTCGACAACAGGAAGGATAAACGACTGTAAAACCCTCCAAAGACTTTTCGGGTTGGACTGAGATCGTTTCTTTTTGGGGTCACGTCGTCCAAGAAGGCTCCTTAAAACCACAGAGAATCAAGTAAAAATGCATAAGGGAAGTTACTCCTCTTTGAAACCAGAAAACAACCGTGCTCTTTAAAATTCGGTGGATATTACCAGAAAGATATTTCAGAGGCTTCTGAGATTGCTTTTTCCTTAAGAGTGAAACGACTTTATAACATAAATGAGATTTGCTTTTTTCCTTAACCAACAAAATGGTGTGAACAAATTAAAAAATCCACTGAGATTGCTTTTGGCTTAGCCAATAAAATAGTGCGAACAAAACAGTGAGATTTGCTTTTCCTTAGCCAAGAAAATAGTTGTGAACAATTTTATAGAATCCAATGAGATTGCTGTTTTCTTAACCAAGAAAATAGTGTGAACAACTGTGTAAAATCCAATGAGATTGCTTTTTCCTTAACCAAGAAAATAATGTGAACAATTTCATAAAATCCATGAGATTACTTGTCTGTTAACCAACAAAATCGTGGGAACAACTTCATAAATGCAGTGAGACTGCTTTTTCTTGACTATCAAAACTGAGAACAATCCTATAAAATTCAGTAAGATTCTTTTGCCTTAACCAAACAAACACTGTGAACGATTTTATAAAATCCAGTGAGACTGCGTTTTCCGTAAGCAACAAAATAATGCAAAAACTCTTATAATTTTTTACAGTCCAATGAGACTGCTTTTTCCCTTAGCTAACAAAATAATGTTTTAAAAAAAAAAAACTTATGAAATCCAGTGAGATTGCTTTTCCCTTAACCAACTACATAATGTAAACAGTCCCCATGACATCCAATGAGATTGCTTTTCCCTTAACCCATGGAATAATGTAAAAGCTCTTATAAAATCCAGTGAGACATATATATATATACATACATATATATATATATATATATATATATATATGTGTGTGTGTGTGTGTGTGTGTGTGTGTGTGCGCGCGCGCGAATGTACACGCGCACACACACACGCGCGCGCGCGCGCGCGGCAAAATATCGATATAACATCACAGAACAAAAGTAAAGATTCAATATAAGACTATAAACAGGAACAAGTACAGAAGGAAAACAATATCAAAAATAAAGGCTGAGTGACTTAATGCGCCGAACTGAAACCAAAGGATACAGATAACGCGATTATATCGTGACTAGTCTTCACTCAGATTCGTCAAAACAAATGACTCTGATGAACTCACGGAGACATACGAAAGCAGAATGAGGAAAACTCACATTTACAAGACATGAGAAGTAAGCCAGTCTATCCAGCAGTTTGAGTCAGTCCGGCTTCCAGGCCCTGGAGCAGGGGGATTTGTTGGCTCATCGGCCTATGATCTCATCAGACTGCTCAAGATTTCTGGTAAGAAGAGGCACAGGGACACTGATGGAAATAGAAAAGGCAGCTGAAAAGTGTTCCGGCTGGATCTGGCCGAAGAGGACAAAAGTGAACTTCATGAATTGTCCCCCATGGTTGGATCCACTGGTCACAGCACTTGCACAGAGGTCGTGTGTGTGTGTGTGTGTGTGTGTGTGTGTGTGTGTGTGTGTGTGTCCAAGCACGCATTAGCACGCGCGCGCGCGCGCACACCACACACACACACACACACACACACACACACACACACACTGGAATTTATACAAGCATTCATGCAGTCACACATGCACAGTCACGAACACACAAAGCAGATGCTCGCTAACAACTAACCCAAGACCAAAAGTCAAGAATATCAACAAACAGAAATGGGACGTTGCTGTTTTTTCACTACTTTCGCTCTGCATATTAAAAAAAATCAAAGAATGATATTACAGAAATGAAAGTGTAACACCAAACTATCTGACTGTGATCCATATTCCTTTAAAAGATTTTTTAAGATAATGTCGCTCACCTCATGTTCTACTTTTAAGACTATAGATCAACATGGAGGAGGAAGAGAACAGAGACCGAGAAGACATCTGTAATCAGGCATCATTATAACAAACACACACACACACACACACACACACACACACACACACACACGCACACACACACACACACACAAACACACACTCACACACACACCACACACACACACACACACACACACACACACACACACGCAAGTTCTACCTCACTCTGGCTAGATTTTCTGTCACCAAGGACTGGGCAGACGTTGACGTCACAAGAGCTGGTCAGAAACTTGTTGTCTGCCCTTTTGGATCTTTTATGGGGTTCTTATCAGTCGGGTCTTCCTATTTTTAAACCATTTCTTCTTTTAGTTGATGTCAATCGGGCTGTGATCCCATTTGGCCTGTCAGTAGGGTTCAAGGGACATACACCCCCGATTAGCAACGCCAACTCCAGTACAGTTGTGTATGAGCTGCTTGAGAGCCGTATTTATTACCTCCCCTGCTTGTGTATGAATTGCTTAAGAACCGTATTTCTTATCTTTCCTGCTTGTGTATTAGCTGCTTGAGAGCCGTATTTCTGATCTCCCTTGCTGTCACCTCTGTGAAGCAGGTTCAGGTTAGAGGTATTTTTTTCTCAATTTAGGAAAACCTGTTTATTAACTTTATCATATTTTCTTAAATAGCAAATTTTTAAAAAAAAAGAAAGAAAACCCATTTTCCTCCCCCACCTACACTCCTACGTAAAACATTCACCAGGTCCCTCCTACTCCAATCCCGCTCCGCTCCCCCCCCCCCCTCCCCCCCTCCAATCCAGCGGTTCACAATGTGTTGAACAACATTGCTGATATAATTATGTAACTATCCTTTCGCATGGATACAATGTGGTATACAATAAGACATCATGCACAAAGACATGCATAGTAGAATTACATCAAAGTATAATCATGCATGTCCGTGGAATATATAGCACAGGCGACACAGACAGATGAATGCAAATATACAAGAGTGACGGAAAGACAGACAAACAAATAGTGTCCAACAGGATGGGTTGTATGTTAACGAGCTGAGATACTGCAAACACTGTGGATTCTTTTTAGCAATTACAGTACCAATTTACACGGATAAAAGAGCCTCAGGGTTAGTGGTTTTTTGTATTCGGGAAAATGACCTTTAGAATTAGGAATTCAAAATTTTAGTGATATTTTAGATTTTTGATCTCTCCTTATCCAAACTGTAAGAATGATTTGTTACACGTAAAATTTCTTACGGCATCATAATAGGTTTTTCAATCTTCTCTTTCGGTGTTCAATAAAAAAAAAAAAAGGGGGGGGGGGGAACCCACACACATAATCCTTGGATAGCGTCTTAACATGAAATTTGTATCTCCAAGTGCTGCTCTGGCGTTCTGCTGTATGCAGCCTGAGAGACAACGCCGGTTCCTTTGGTTGCCTCCTTCCGTGGATGAAAGAATAGTCGTCTTCCACCGCTGTCTTCAACTGGGGTTGTCTGCAAAAGGAGGTGGTGCCTGTCCACCCTGGGTAGGACCAGTGTTGGTTGTTCACCGTGAATGTGTTTAACGTGAAATGGTAAGCCTGATATTTCATATAAATAACTGTTTACACACAGATCAACTCATTCACTGCTTTTGCTACAGGTTGATTCAGATCTACACGTCTTCGGATTTATCTCATATGTGTATTGTTTCGTGTGACGTTCGTTTACTGAACGACAGATGCATAAATTGCATAATAATTCCGGAGGTCACCTTGAAATACCAGAATAAGGCATAAAGTGCAAAAGGCTTTCAGAAAACTGCTACTTGAATGTTCCGAGTATTCTGATCGTCTATAACACGTAAGCCTAACATCAAGCTGTGGTATCATGAGCATGCAAGCAGGATTTACTGCATGGAGTAGATGACTGGAAATGCGCTGTTGACCTTACAGAATGGGAGAACTATCCGGCGATCATCAGGAAGAGTGGCATGAGACCGGATATTGTTCTCCACTCAGGTTCATTCAACGCCTATCTTGCGCGGAAGTGTTTGAAGATAAGTGATTGCTTGTTCATTTTCGTTGCCTATTTGTTTTGTATCTTACCTGAAGAAGACCCTAGAGTCGTGTTTTGTCTTGTGATTCATTTGCTAACCATTGTTTAGGCGGTTCGCTAATATCTGTTTAAGATTTGTTTGAAAATGTAGTCTGGAATGCAATATCACAGTAATCAAAAGCATCCAAAATGTTTCACGCATGGAAGAAGACGTTCACAACAAAATCATGATTTTTTAAAAATGATATTTGATTTTTGCTACTACTTAAAAGGGAAGACAAAAGAGGATGATTTCTTCGAAAGACGTCATAGCAATAATGACGAGTTGCAAGCTTCCTTTTACTTACCGCTTTTAGATCTTTGTATTTTCGGTCAGTGTGGCGCTATCGTTGATTCATTTAAAACATTTGTAAAGCCTGCCAGCAAGAGTGTCCATCAGAGCTCCATGGAGGATTCTGATCAACTGTTTATGAGTGAAATGATGTACATTTCTGAACAGCCAGCTTCTATAACAGCATTTCGTATTTCTCTTTGCTTACAAAACCTGCTACAGCCAAACCGTAACCATGGAAGTTAATTTTGCAGGGGGGCAGGTGATGTGATTAATGCTGGTAAACGGTGGTTTTACCTCACCGATGTCAGACCAGTTAGTCTCATCACTGTGGGGCGAGAGGCTTCAGCGTTTTCTTGAGACGACTGGTCATCTTTGGAAGTAGAGGATGCACTGATATCTTTATTATCATCATGAGGTCTGGTTTCCAAAAAATACGCATAACATCATTGTTACCGTCGGACTTATGAAAAAGTCAGTGTTCTCGTCTGACCAGTCTTTATGTCCGACTATTTCCCGACATCAGCATTAGTAGTGCTTCCTTCCACTGAAGCAACAGTAATAATTATGTCTATCACAACTGTTTACACATAGCGTGACATTTTCATTCATTTGTACACAACAATCATAGCAATCTAGGTCATAATTATCGTTCACACATACAACAGAGTTCTCTTTCATTCTTTAGTTCTGTTTCATTCTTTATAGATGCATCGTCATCTGCTTTAGAGTGCTGCATGTGAGCATGAGAGCCCGGTAGTAGCATGGCAGTCAGCGCTGTCACATCCGTCCCTTGCGAACGCGCTTAGACTGGCCTCGCATCGGGACTACTCATTCACGAATTCCACTACGGCTGTCGCCAACTTGGTCTATGCACGCTGAAGGCTAGTGAGTTCAGATCTAGCTGCTTCACACGATGTGGTACTTGGCCCCAAGTCACTGCTCTGTTCGCATGTGCACTTCAATTATCTTTTTTTTCTCTCTTCAGTTTCGCACCTACTTGCTTGCTCCTGAACCAACTGTCTATTGGAATTAATCAGATCCTCTTTAATCTCATCTCCCAGCTGCTGTTCCTTATTGAAGTCGTGTTCATCCGTTTCATCAGGGTTTTTTTTCTTTTCATTTTTTCTTTGTCATCTGTTGGTGCAACCCACGGTTACTCTTCTTCATCATCCACAGCCCATTTTCTTGCGGCATCTATGCGTCAACTGGTACGAGTCACAGTCGTTGCAGGTGCTTGTTGCACCCTGCTCAGTGCCTGCGTAAGCCTTCTCTCTCCATGTGCTTGAAACGTGACCTTCTGAATTTCTGTTGCGTGTCAACACCCATGCCGGTAGTGAGTCAAAAACGATTTCATCTTTTATATCTGTTTTCATTTCTCAGGAAAATCACCCCGCGATCTCCCACTACCATCTTGGACCTTACCATTGCTTCTTCTCCCTCCATCATTGGCGGCGGGTTCTCTTTCTTCCACTCGACCACCAACAAAAAGCCAAGGTCACTGGTCAATACCGAGACAAGCCAATGGTGATGAAAAGATCTGACCCACCAAAGGAATTGTCACAATGAAAGAGTGCTAAATAAAGCGAAGAAAAAGGTTACTTCACATTTTCTATGCTTGGTCAGAATTCAAGACACATAAGCTGAACATCACTGTTAATCAGAAAACTACATTAGAGATAAGTGCAGCTTGCTATATCTGGAATTGCAAGGTGCCAACTAGTTCCGCATTACATCTTAACTGTAGTTCTAGCTGGCCAATGGCATACAACAAGAAACTCAGTATACTTTTTTTTCATTTCTTTCCTTGAACACGCTTTCATTTTTCCCTGCAGTGTGAGAATTCAACGCTACTGTCAGCTCAGTGTACATTTTGTTTGAATGTAATAATTTCAGATTGATTTTTCATGACCTATTTTTTTAAGGTACATTAGCGCCAGATTATTTTTTTCATGCAACATATTTCTGGTCTTCCTTATGTTTGCTGCAACTGAAATAATTTCCCCCCTTTTTTTAAATTGTAAGAACACAGCAACTTATTTTCATTGCATCCCTCCATTGCAAACATCTTTTGGAAGCCAGACCTCATTTCCCTCCATTGCAAACATCTTCATGGCATGGTTAGAACAATGGCTACTGGCTACTTCACCCTGGCATGTCCATCCAAAATTCTGGCGTCGTTTCATTGATGACATTGTCATGCTCTGGTTCCATGGGGAAGGCCAGCTGCTTTCGTTCCTCAACTGGATAAACAACCAGCATGCCACGATAAAGTTTACAGCCAAGTATGGCAGAACCAACATCCCTTTCCTGGACGTCAACATGAGCATCAAGGGGGGTACAATCACCACAGACCTTCACGCTAAATCCACGGATGCTCACATGTACCTACCCTTCAGCTTCTGCCACCCTAGACACTGTCTGAGAGGCATCCCCTATGGGCAGGCTATCTGCCTGCGAAGAATTTGTTGTAAAAAGACAAAGTGTTCCTGAAACGATGCAGAGAGCTCAGAACCCACCTACATAACCGTGGCTATCCATTAGCTCTGGTGGACTCTGCCATCAACAAGGCACAGACACTTTCCAGGAAGGATGCACTTCAGTACGAACGGAGGAACCATCAGTCAGACAGGGTGCCATTTGTTATCCGCCATAACTTTTCCAACCCTCCTCTGGCCTTTCGGCTGAAGGAAGAAATGACGGAGCTCCACAGAAGTAGACGCATGAAGAGAGCCGTTCCCAAACTCCCATTGTTGGTGAGCGTAACTGTCGCAAACTGAGAACCTTCTGATGCCCAGCAACCACCAGCAGTGCAACATCAAGCGTCTGCCACAGATTCATTGGTACCAGTTGCTTCAAATGCACAGCGAAACGATGTGTTCTGTGCAAGGAACACCTGGAGGAAACGACCTCGTTCAAGCGTGTTCGCACGGGTCACCAGTTCCAAATAAGGGACTCAGCTACATGTAAAAGTACCAACCTAGTGTACCTGATCAACTGTGGACATTGCCAGGATGTACAGTATGTTGGTGAGACGGGAAACAGCCTACAAACACGCTTCAGTGGTCATCGCTCTGACATCATCAGAAAGCAAGATACACTTGTAGCACGCCATTTCTGTGAACCTGGACACCAGCTGTCAGATCTGAAATGTTGTGTGATTGAACTCATAAAGACCACAGACACACAGAAAAGAAAGGACAGAGAGAGGATGTGGGAGACACAAGTTGAAGACCAACTACCCTTTGGTCTCAATGTGTGGGATTAGTTGGTTCAGCGAAGGGCAAAGTTCCCAGGGAAGATTGTTCACGTGAAAACCACTAATCCACACAATGAGACGTCACCCAGGCATCGCTATTTTTCATACAGTAAGGGTGGGGGGGGGGGGGGGGGGGGGGAGATTAAACGATGTGTAAAAAGCACACATTACGTCAACTAGTTTTGACGCCGACTTCCATGGTCAGCTGAGGAATGTTTGCTAAAACCGAAAGCGCTTCTATAAAATGCTTTGGGTGTTTGGTTTTTTTTTTTTTTACTTGAATCAACTAATTTTCTTAATGAGTATTTCCAGTGTTTGAACTCGAGGACCTCTTTTCATATCTTATGTTAGTTCGTTCCTATTTTTCATCAGTTTATTTTCAGTTTGTTTGATTAATTTACTTGTAAAAAAAACAACTTGTTTAAGAGTTGTTCTTTTTTATTTTGCATTTTCAATTATGATAATAATGATGCTTTCTTAAATAGCACCCAATCAAACGAATTTCTCTAAGCGCTTTACAAAATCATACTACATTCACCCTTCTCATATACAATAGTACACCTTACACCCAACTACAAATACTATTACTACAACAACTAACAAATCATACGAGTACGACATTCACTTACTTTCAAGTATCACTACAAACTAAATCCTATAACTAGTTGCAAAATGTGACGACTGCAGGCAGAAATCTAAACAAATCCTAAATAATGTTAGCGAACCGCCCAGAGAAACGTGGACAAACGAGCCACAAGACAAAACACAACGCGCCTCGACCTCCCAGGCCCCCCCCCCCCCCCCCCCCCCCCCAGGCCAGACACAAACGAACAAAAACAAAAAACCCACCCAGCCCTGACCGCTCCAGAGTTCAGCGCAAGGAAGAAGGCGTTGAACGCCTTTTTCCTTGCGCCGAACCCCGAAGCGATCAAAGCCAAGCGAATCCTCGCCATTTCATTCGTCTGCGTCCCAACCGAAGAAGACCCAAGAGGCCGAAACGCGTTGTGTTCCGTCCCGCGACTCGCCCGTCCTAGGTTGTACCCCCCCCCCCCCCCCCCCCCCCCCCCCCCCCCCCCACCCCCCCCCCCCCCCCCCCCCCCCCCCCCCCCCAGCATTGACTAATTATGAGAAAATAGATGGGTTTTAAGTTTAGACTTGAAAGAAAAGATAGAATCTGAATGTCTGAGAGAGTCTGGCAGTCTGTTCCATGTTGTTGGAGCTGAAAAGAGAAAGATCTTTCACCAGTAGTAGTCCTGAAGCGAGTCATTCGTAGAAGGCGGTCGTCAGCACAGGAGCGTAGTTGTCGAGAGGAGTGTAGATTTTAAGATCTGAGAGATAAGAAGGTCCATTTTCAAAAAGAGCAGAGAAAGTGAGAGTTGAGATTTTGTACGAGATACGGTTTGAGACAGATAGCCAGTGAAGAGAGTGAAGTAGAGGCGAATTGTGATTATATTTTCCTGCTCTACAGACGACTCGGGCTGCATGATTTTGGATTCGCTGTAATCTTTCTATCAGATATTTTGTAAGGCCGGCCAAAAGTGAGTTGCAGTAATCTATTCTAGATAAGACAAAGGCACAAATGAGAGGTTTTGTAGCATCTGTAGAGAGAAGGTGACGTACGGAGCTGATTCTTCTTCGTTCTAAATAAACAATCTTGCAAATATTTGAAACCCTTTTTCTCAAGGAGAGGGATTGGTCAAGAATGACCCCTAGACTGCGGACAGAGGTGGAGACAGAGACAGTACAGTCATTGATACTGACAGTTGAAGGCAGAGAAGGATGGTTAGGCTGTTCTGTCACGAACATGTGTTTTGTCTTTTCGTTGTTTAGTTATAGTTTGTTGGTTGTCATCCAGTCCTTCAGGTCTGCAAAGCAGCCCCGCGTCTGAGAAATCAGTGAGTCCATTTCAGCAATGGGAGCTGACTGATAAAGCTGAGTATCATCAGCAAAGCTCTCATGCGACAGGGCGTGACCACTGATTACGTCAGACACAGGACCAGCATACAGCACAAAAAGGACTGGCCCCAGTACAGAACCCTGAGGCACACCGTAGATAAGAGGAGAACTGTCTGAGTATCTGTCCTGTACACACAGTTTTTTGTTGTTTTTTTTTAGTCTGTACACCTTTTTTTTTATTCCGTTTTGTTTGTTCAAGATTTTTTGTTTTTCACTCTCTTTACACTTTTTTTTACACAAGAGTCTCATTTTCCACTTTCAATAGTTTTCCATTATCTTCTGCAAATTCTGTAAAAACTCAACGACAAAAATGAAATCGTTTTGAGCTAGATATTTTTGCCTTTCAGTCATTCAAGGTTTTTCACAGTTGATCTTTCCCTGCAATCTTCCTGTGTACATCTATCAAGAATTCGCTCCACTCTCATTCGACCGTACTTCAATGTTTCTGTCATTGTATGTTAATTTGTGGAGTCTCTTTTTGGTTTTGCAACAAACATGCTGCTTTTCACAGAGTTGATATGGGCGTTTAAAAGATGATGGTAGCAGTCCTATAGGCAGGTTCCCTTTTCAGACTTAGTGTCTCTGGCACAGGGTAATACGTGGCAGAAACCAGTCCTCTCTTTCCATCTCCTTAATCATTTCCTGACTTGAATCAGTAACCCACTCACTGGTGGATAGACACAGAGGGTTTTCAAACCGACGAACCCCCGACCCCATGAATGGTTCGAACTCGCAACTGTAATTCTGCAGGCCAAGGTTCTAACCACTCGCCAAGGTTCTAACCACTCGACTACAGGCCCATACCCAGCATCACACCCGCACTAGAAGTTAAAATCAAGGGCAGGATTCAAAGCACAGTGCCAAGGCCATCCTAGGTGATCATGTGGGACGAGGAATCAATACAGTGTCCTGATGCCAACGCCAGCGATTCAGCTTTCCACTCGCAAGTGTAAAGAAGGAAAGTGTGACATTTTATTAAAAAAAATGATAGTCCACAGAGTGGAAGCGCTGACAGGACAGAGCACACTAAAATTTTAGGTATGTCCATAGAATAAAACAACCAAAAGTAAAGACATCTCCACGGGAGATAGGTAACGTATGGAAGAGGAAGAATATCTAAAGAAAACAGATACAGGCTGCCTTGGAAGTTCAGAAGAAAGGACTAGAGAAATTCTGGGAAGACCTGGAAGCACAACGAAGAGCCATAAACGAAACAGGATCAGCAAGAACGACAGAAAGAAATACGCGAGTTCATCTTTAGAGACCGTCTTCCAGTTTGCCATGACCTATTCGAGCTGGCCAAGTCATGGGCACTTACACCTGAAAAGAAACTCTTGAGCTGCATCTCAGTAAAACATTCTAAACCTAAAAATCAAGCACCACTAGACGTTTCCGGCCTGATGCGGATTGCAGCACTGTAGAGAACATTCGATGAAAAGCCACAAACATAATACTGGATGCAAATCCTCGCCTGGACCTAAGGGAATACATTGCATGCTGTATAAGAAATGCCCTGATACCCTAGAGTAGCTCCATAAACTGATAAGATTAGTATGTAAGAACTTGAAGATTGACGACCAATGGATGACTGTCCCATTCTGGGCGGTGTCTGTGACATATTCTCTCCCCTTTTTTTGCTCCCATCTACTGGCATGTTGATCGCTTCCGGTTTTTAGCTCGGTTGGTATACATTTCTTATCACGATTGCGTGAAAGATGTGTTACATGGTTAGTAGTGCGTTGAATGGGCGTACTTTCGTTGACATTTGATAGGGGGGGGGGGGGGGGGGGGGGGGGCACTTGTCCGTATCTTTTCTGTTTTTTTGTCGTTTCTTGCAGAGCAGACGGCATTGATGATCTACTCTCCCAGAAATACCTTTGTGTTAAGAAGTCGTCTGTTGACGATTATCTCCAGCCTGCTTTGAGAAGAGAATTCTGTTTGGTCTTGTGGTCAGAACAATCAGTCTGGTAGTTTATTCTTCAAGTCTGATATTCTTCTAGTAAGTGGGATTTGGTTTGGTGCAGATCAAGGAAGATATATAGCTGTGGGATTTCTGTGCGTATTCAGACAAGGCGGAGACTTCGATCTGGAGAGACTTTGATCTATGATCACGTGGTGAAGCCAGCTAAGAACTCGTGGTGCAGTGCCTTCATTCAAGTGCTCTGCAAGGCAGTGTGAGGGTCCTGCAGCATCAAATGTTGTGTCTGTGTCCTGACGCCAGGTCCATTGTGGACTAGAACTTAGTTCCCGCCGTTCAGGTGACGGGCTGAGTCAGTGCGTCAAGTGTGGCGACGACCAGGCCTTGGCTGATGGCTGGAGTCTGGCCGAAAACTTCCCCTGGGGGAAAGGAGGGTGGGGGGCGGGGGGAGGTTGTGAAAGAAGGAGGAGGGGAGAGGGTTTTAAAACTCAAAAAAAAAAAAGAAGAAAAAAAAATGGTAAACCTGGTTAG
>JADBJO010015275.1:0-16343 GCA_016801955.1 Conus betulinus
TGGATGGAAAAAAAAACTGACTTCGTGCTTATGCGTTCCCCTCAATAATAAACATCTCACTCTCTGTGTCTCTCTCTGTCTCTCTGTCTCTGTCTCTGTCTCTCTCTCTCTCTCTCTCTCTCTCTCCTCTCTCTCTCTCTCTCTCAGTATCTTCCCTTGTCTGGCTTGCGACAAGACGTGCTTTTCAGCAGCTAGTCAGAATATCTAGTTGTTTTAAACACACGCCTGTTAGAATTCCTGTTGTAGGTCTCCCGTCAACTTAAAAAAAAAATATACTGAACTGGGCGCCGCTGGACATGATGCTATCCTCGTTTAAAGCTGAAGGCAAAGAAAATCACACTGTCGCCATCCTCAGGTTGACTGACTACGATTACCGAGTATTCCCTTGCCACGTTACTACCTCACCGTCCCTGTCGGTGTATCGCAGAAAGTGCCCCCCCCCCCCCCTCTCTCCTCCAAGGTAAACAGGGATAAGCGAAAGGCTGAGGAACACAGAGAAAGCCAAGGACAGGCAAGTCAGCATTTTTTTTTTTTTCTGTCTCCGTCTGGTTTATTTTTGTGCCAACTCCGCCCAGTTTGTTCTATGGTGCTGATAGTGATAGTGAGAAATTTGTTGATACTGATGTAATGTAGCCAACATTGAGCATCGTTTGCCTTCCTCTGTTCCACAGTCTTTGTATGACATTCGAAAATAAAGAACGGCAAATCGACATGAAACTGTGTGGCGCCGGTACACAATGAGTGACAGTGCTCGATGACTCGGAGGAAAACCGCGTAGAAAAAAAACAACAACAGATTTTCAAATGTCTGCTGGCGCAGAAAATACCGAAGGCTGTGAACATGAAAGTGATACAACAGAATGTGATTCAAAATCGATGCAGTCGCCGGACACAGACCTCAAAACTGACGTGAATGTTAGAACATCCAACACATGTGGCACAGACAACACTCACCTCACTGCGCAAGGCAGCAATGTGCAAGAGCGAACAGAATCTTGTCAACAAAACAACATTCACACACGAATAATGGCAACTATAGAGGAAAGAGGGGAGAGCTTGGACAATCTCCTCCGTGTTTGTGGCGAAGTTCAACCAATCACTTCTACCTGGAGCATAGATGTTGTGAAAGGAAATCCTTCACCAGGACCCATCGTGACCGTTGTGTTGTACAGTTGTGAAGTGGACTATTACTATGTGTGATTGACAGTCCCAGTATCATTTACAAATAAATTATATACCGCGATGTGGGATCCATGTCACGATGAACGTTTGTAACGTTCTGTGTATGTGCCTCCCCTCTCCCCCCTACCTTTTCTCCCCACCCCCCCACCCTTACCCCGTTCCCCTGTCCTATTCCCCCACAATCCCTTGTCGTGAATGGGTCTTAACAGCCGAAACCATAATAAATATTTGTATTCGTATTCGTATTCTCTCTTTGTGCGAGCGCGCATGCTTGTGTGTGTGTGTGTGTGTGTGTGTGTGTGTGTGTCTGTGTGTCTGTGTGTGTGTGTGCGCGTGCGTGCGTGCGTGCGTGCTTTGAATATGTACTTCCTTCATGCTGTTCACAGACGGCACAGTGATCTGAATCAGGATGACTTGTTTTGAAACAGGAAAGAGAGGAGTCCACTTTCCGGCCTCGTGTTACACTTGCTGATGATTTGGTTAAAAACTTTTTTTTTTCCTCACATTTTTGAAAGGTGTGCTGTGCATTCCCAGTCCTTCCCTCCACCCATTTGGATCCCGATTCCATGCTCCGGATGTCACAGCTATTTCCGGTATTGATGCACTGCCTCTCGGAGTGTCGTCTGTTGTTGCTGTGGGTTCTGATGGCTCGGCTCTTCCTCTGACCATCTCGTTGAGGGCTTTGCTGCACATCCGTGTGGACCTTCCTCCGCCTATCGCTGCTCTGCTTGAGCTCAGGACGTCTGCCACTGTTGGACTGCCGTGGCAGAGTGAAAACATAGGATCATTTGATTTCCGCCGTCTTACGTTCCAGAGCGGGAGACCATACCTAGATCTGAGAATGAATCTGAGCCTAAGGGGTGGCCGTTATGGACATTTCATTCCAGCCGAAACTTCTGTGGACAGTGCTTTCCTGCGTAGTCCCCCCCTTGTTGACCTCTCTAGAGTGCCTGCTGTACTCCACGCATCCACTTCTCTCTTGATATCCGTTATCACCATGTCTCTCTTTGCTTTCCTGTTTCCCTTTGACCTCCACTTCGTTTCTGATGATCCCAGTCCCTGTCTGCGGACTGGAGTGTGTGTCTTGCCATTTCTCCTGATCTTGAGGCTTTCCTTTATTCACGCCCACTGCCTCTCGAATTTTCCATTTTCGACCAGATTTTCAGTTTGGGCTGATCTCCTTGCATCGTCTCCCTAATCCTGAAGTATGCTGAGTAGCACTGGTTTTCCCGCTTTATGCTCCTTGACGACGGATTTCAGGGGTAGCTTGAACTTTGCTGGACGTCAGTACAGCTCAACATCGGTGAGGCCACTAGAGCGGAAAACTATTTCCACGTGCATTGGGTGACTTTGGCTTCCATCGATTCCAATACTCTGTTGCTGATATGGTGTATACGTATAGCCAGAACAGATCTGGGATCAGTATGAACTGCGGCACAGGACTTTGTAATTGCCAGGGAGGTCACATTTAGCTTTTTTGTCATCTGCAGCCTTTCTTTTGGAATTTGCTTGGTTCATTGTCCGTTTTAGTTATGTTTCAGGCAGTCATCGTATACAGTCTTTGGCTGCTGCTTTTTTTTTTTTTTTTTTTTTCAATCACAATTGTAATGCTTTGGTCGTCTACAATCCACTTGACTTTCTCAACTCTCCTTTCCGCTGTGAAAGACTCCACGATGAAGAGGAAGAAGATGAAGAAGAAGTAAAAGAAGAAGGAGAGGAATATTGATATTGCCATGAAAGTCACAAACACGTATCGAACACAAAGACACACAAGAGTAGTGACATGAAGTATACTAAAATTCAAATCAGCAAACTTTCTAATTCATGAATATTTTTTTTTCTTTCAAAACATTTGTAAAATGTATTTCATCACAACAGTCGGTTAATCTTCAGTAGTTACTTCTCTGCTTATTTCGTCGTTTTCTTTTTTTTCAAATTATGTTCCTTTGGTTTTAACTTTAAATACGAATTTTTCTTCTCAAGTCACTATGTAATGTTCGTTCATTCTGCAAGTAGTTTTGCCTTCCGTCTAGTTCTTTTATTCGCGATTTTACCATTGGCAAATCAAAATGCATTCTGAAACTCTTCGACTGAATCTTTATTCAATTGAAAAGCATGGGCATATCCTAGAAATGTGGTTGACGTCTGTAAGCCTACCTGAGTGTCCGTTTCTTTTTAAAGGTTTTGAATGTTAATATCACCTTGGCTCAATATCTGTTTTTTAAAAGCACATGGATAATGATCAGCGTGCTCTCTTAAATTGGTCACATTTAATTGGTTCACATCTTTCATGAGCGCTTGTGAACGTGTAAAATAGTAGATCACAATGCGACTTTGGGGATGGAAGCATCTAAACGTTCCTAGTAAATCTCCTGAGGTTCAGTGATTTGTTAAGTGTAACTGTTTATCCATAGGAAGAAGATGTCATTAATGATAACACATGATGTTATCATTCAATAATTTCCTGTCATGATGTCCCAAGTGGCTAATTTATTTAATTTTTCTGTACAAAAAAAAACAAACCCACATGAGGTACCACTGGAGATATCTGTCATACACATGTTTAGTTATTTGTAATAAACATTTTTTTTTTTCTCTGTTGGTTAAGGTCTATTGCTCTTCCAGATCGAACATTACCATCTTCATGTGCCTTTATTTTGGCTGTTGTGTAAGGAATGTTCAATATCTTGTTCCCAACCACGCCATATTTGTGTGTGTGTGTGTGTGTGTGTGTGTGTGTGTGTGTGTGTGTGTGTGCGCGCGTGCGTGCGTGCGTGCGTGCATGCGTGCATGTGTGTGTGTGTGTGTGTGTGTGTGTGTGTGTGAGAGAGAGAGAGAGAGAGAGAGAGAGAGAGAGAGAGAGAGAGAGAGAGAGAGAGAGAGAGAGAGAGAGAGAGCCTTTCCACAGGAAGAAATTGAATTCATCATGTATTTAATCGTATGTAAGTTAGATGTTTCTTTCATCTTTCACTGTGATATCTGTGACCGTAGAACGCTAAACTGATTCCATGAAGTAAGAATGTGAACTGGTTCCGACATTCTGCCTTGACCTACACAGAACCCCCGTCCCCCACTCCTCCTCCAGAAACATTTCCTGTCTCGTTTCATTTTGTTCGCAGTCAAATACGGTTATATGACAAGGTAAACTATGTATCGCTTCCTGCTGGTTTATCTACACTGTTCTTCGTAAAATCACGAAGTCGTTTGATTTAAACACAGTTTCTCCGTGTAAAAAAAAAAAAAAAATTCAATTTATTTGTTGAAATCCATCCATCGTTCCGGTTTATGCAGCTGAGGTTCGCAGATATCATTTTCATATGACCAAGCCTTTATTTCTATATTATTTTTCATGAACGGAAAAAGAACGTCCACGTGAGGATTCACTTTCCGCAGTAATCAATCACAAGCACGTTTTTGTATATTCCTGCATCACAAATAACGAATCACACGTAATGAACTTAATATTCGAACAGAGTTAAAAAAGACCATGAAAAACATGAAAACTGTTATATTGAACTAGTAATGAGACCACGAGAAAGCATCATTTTACAAGGTTGTTCATTTGAATCTGACCTGAGAGTGCAGTTTTGAAATGTTCCGGTTCCAACGTCGCTCCCGGCATGGCTTCAGTTTGAAAGTCGTACAAGTGGGTTACTGAGGCGCGCCCATGTTCAAATATCGGGAGCAAGGATACAAAATACGGCCTTTCTAACTGCCGCTGTAATTGGAAGGAATTGCAGAGGAAGATTTTTTTTTTTTTCTCCCATCTCTTGGCTGAAAACTTGACATACTTGGTTTTGAAACGCTCCTTTGCTTGCTGTTGTTGTTTGGATTTTTGTGTGCTTGATTTTGTTGTTGTTGTTGCAGGAACAGGGTGTTTCAGTCGGAGTAAGCCTCTCTCTCTCTCTCTCTCTCTCTCTCTCTCTCTCTCAGAGCTGTATCTTGTTAAGAAACCTGAGAAGCCATGCCGATGCACTACTGTATGGGAAATCTGGGCCGAAACTCAAAATCTTTAATGAGGGTGAATATAGATAAGCTGGAAGCTTTTTTTTTTTACACTATGCCCTCAAACTGACAATAAACAAAAAAGAACAATTACACTGATTTGACAAAATTAAACACAGCAATAAGAAAAACAATGAAAAAAAAGTAAGCAGAGAGAGAGAGAGAGAGAGAGAGAGAGAGAGAGAGAGAGATTCACCTATCATTATACTGCACTCCATTAAGCACCACTAAACAGGACTAGTATTCTTCAATGTGGTTCACCGCACAACGTTGCCCCACTGCGCCACTCTAGTCTGTGTCAGTGTTCTGATCTTTTTTGCACTCCCAGTTCTTATAGAAACAGCGAGTACTTTACGATGGGAACGAAAAAAAATGCTGTCTGTCTGTCCGTGGTCAAAATGTGTTCCACTCGCTCCAGACAAAACTTCTGGGCCGATCTTGCTGAAAATTTGTAGCTATGTTCATTATAGGTCACGGGTGAAGCTCGATGTTTTATTGTACCAGAATAGCCGTTACCAACGGCTATAACGGCCCAAACGGTTTTTTCTTCCTTCTGGAATATCTAGAAAATGATAACGCAAACAAAAATGACGTCAAAGCTTCTTTGCGTCATAAGAAGTGATGAAATACATCATGATGCATGTTTGATAGTGATGTCGTATTCAAAATAAACTGGGAGTACGTTTACATGCTTTGCATTTTGTTTTATTTTATCATGCTGCTTGCTACCTTAACCATGTGGTTCCTCATTTTGGGCCGATGGAAAAAAATGATGTTCATCTTCAAAACTGCTGGTATTGCTGATGATACAATAATTACTGTAAAATCACAAATGCACAGAAGCTATCAACAAGTTGTATAATGTTTCTATTGAGAAGCTGTTTACAAATTCCATAATGTTTCCATCATTTTTGTGTGTGTACATTTTGCTACTGTTTGAATTTAACAAAACAAACAAACAAAAGCAATAACAACGGATAAACGAAGAGCTGAACTATAATTATGTCTGTTGGATAGCAGCGAATTAGGGCAGAAGGAGACGGGTCTCGGAGCTAGTTATTCTAGTTTACATCTTTTGTTAAAACTCATACCATTGGTATCTTGTGATCAGGGTAAGACTATCTGCGTTGTGCTTTCTAATATCTTTAAAAAGATTAGTTGACAAAGTCAGCAGAGAAGTTTTGAAAAAAAAAAACCCAAACAGTGTTACATCAAAGTGTGAGTTAAATTAAAACGTTTCGTAAGATATGTACGGTGAAGACAAATCTTGCTTTACGGTTGATAAGTCAGTGCTATGATTTTCTTTCACATGATTTGGCATTCTTCAAGGCGAAAATGAATGAGTACACTTTGTTATTCTTACCTTTTATAGATAATTTGAAAGTTGAATTAGAGAAGAACGTTAGTACACTTTGTTATTCTAACCTTTCTAGGCAATCCGAACGTTGAATTAGAGAAGAACGTTAGTAGACTTTTTGTTATTCTAACCTTTTCTAGGCAATCCGAACGTTGAATTAGAGAAGAACGTTAGTACACTTTGTTATTCTAATCTTTTCTAGGCAATCCGAACGTTGAATTAGAGAAGAAAGTTAGTACACTTTGTTATTCTAACCTTTTCTAGGCAATCCGAACGTTGAATTAGAGAAGAACGTCAGTACACTTTGTTATTCTAATCTTTTCTGGGCAATCCGCACGTTGAATTAGAGAAGGCTGGGAACGTAGCTTTCCACCTTTAAACATTGAAGCAGAGTTTACCGGAACACATGATCTTGAAGCAGTTGTTTTCAAAAACTGTTACCACTGTCAGAAGTCCCCAAAGGCTCACACACTGGTGTCAACAGTATTGATAACTATTCTTAGTAATGGAACTTCAACTCAGAAAGAAAATAACGTCATTTATTTTGAATAACCAAGACATGAATCAAGTGTGCACTTACAAATGATATTCGAAGTGCTGAAAGAGTCAATGGTAACAGTTATTTGGATGTGAAACTTTACGCGCAAAAGTTGATATACAATTGCTCAGCTGGAGGAGTTCGACAGGCAATGAAGAATCTCTCATTTATTGAAAGGATGCAGTGGCACGTAGTCACCTTTCGATGTTATTTCTGAATCAGTTGACGGAGTTTAACACAGTGATTGTGAATTTTCAGAACATGATATTTCCTAAATGACTCACTGACTGCGATTCATTTCATTAATTAATATATTTAGACTGAAATGTAAGTACCTACTTTTATGAAATTGTATATATTTTCCATGGATGTTGATATATATATATGTTCAACTATTTTGAGCATTTTTTTCACTGTCTTCCTTGTGTTAACAGTACGCTAGAGGATGTTGGTTTGAGAGCCTACTTTCGAATTAACAAAACATTATGTCTTTCCGTTTCATTTTAAAAAAAATGAAATGAAGTCAAAAGGTATTTGTCTAATGCTAACGTTCACATCTGGTGCACAATAGGAAAACAATAGGAAAACAAAAACATTAAAAACAAGAGTAACCGATGTATGTCAAATCTTGTGTCTTAATTGAACCATTTTCAACAATTTCTTTTGAGAGTATATTTCTTGCCTTGACAATACACGAGAAAATACTAGTATGAGTACCTTCTGTTGAACTAAGAAAATATTATGCTACATTCTTTCATTTCAAAGATAAAATCAAAATGTTTTTTGTCCGCTGCCAACGTTCACATCTAGTGCGAAGCTGGAGAAGACCGACAAAAAAAGAAAGTACAAAACGAAATTAGCGCTGAAAATACCTTACTCATCGCTTTTAAATATTTCTGTTTTTCCTGTGCAACTTTGCCTCTCACAACCGGCAATGAAAATGCTTTCTGAAGAGTACTGGTCATTCTATCATGCCATTATAAGCAAAAGAAACCGATGATGGCGACATTTACGGCCAAGACATCAGACAATGGAGACCTGCAGACAATAACACATAGAAGCGACAGTATGCCACAGAAATAAAGCAGCAAGGGAAATGGCAGAGATTTCCTGGGAATTGGGGGAGACGAAATAACGCACGAATTTGAACTGAAGACTAGTTTCAGTTTCATCAAGGAGGCGTCACTACGTGCGGACTAGTCCATATACGCTACACCACATCATCCGCTTTTTGAGACCACACAACGCATGATTTTGAGCTGATGGATAATGAATTAACAACTAAGATGAGAGAATGAAGAAGAGGGTCTCGTAGCTACGACTTGGCAGATATCTGATCTACCCACTAGCCCAATGCGGTGGTCAGACCTTGAGTGCCTACCTAACATTGGTTGTTTTTTTTTTATGAAGAACAGAGATGATGAAGAAGAAAGTAGTGGAAGACAATGGTTAGAAAACATACAGATGGCAGCAGTCTTGGACGTTCACCTAGCCATCGAATGACTGGCTTCGGGAACTTTACGGGAAACCTCACCTGGGCTGTGGACAACGAAGATGATCAGCTGATGTGTTTTCTTAGCGATGCAAACAGCTGGAAGAGGAAAACAGACAACAGCTTCGCACGAGACAGAATCAGAGCCATTGGATTTATGCTCTCTCTCTCTCTCTCTCTCTCTCTCTCTCTCTCGTTTTTTTTTTCTCTGTCTCTGTCTGTCTCTGCTCTCTGTCTCTCTCTCTCCTCTCTCTCTCTCTCTCTCTCTCTCTCTCTCCTCTCTCTCTCTCTCTCTCTCTCTCTCTCTCTCTCTCTCTCTCTCTCTCTCTCACTCTCTCGTTTTTTTTCTCTGTCTCTGCCTCTGTCTCTCCTCTCTCTCTCTCTGCATCCTTTAAATGTGTACCTCCTCCATGCTGCTTCCTTACGGCTCTGTGAGATCAGTCAAAATATTTGTTTAGACAGACGTGACACCTACATCGTCTCATGTTATTTTTTGCAAGGATTTGATTTTTTTTTTTAATCTGGAAGGTATGCTGCTTGATCTCCACCATTCACCCCATCCAGTTAACCTCGATATCATACCATTCACCCCATCCAGCAAACCCCGATATCATACCATTCACCCCATCCAGTTAACCGCGATATCATGCACCGGATGTCACAGCCATTCCGGATGGTGATTCACTGTCTCTTGCCATGTGGATTGTGGTTGCTGCGGCTTCTGGCGCTGTGCCTTTTCCTCTAGCGATCTGTTTCACATGTGTGATCTCGTTGAGGGCTTTGCTGCACATCCGTGTGGACCTTCCCTCCGCCTATCGCTGCTCTGCTTGAGCTCAGGACGTCTGCCACTGTTGGATTGCCGTGGCAGAGTGGATACATAGGATCATTTGATTTCCGCCATCTTACGTTCCAGAGCGGGAGACCATACCTAGATCTGAGAATGAATCTGAGCCTAAGGGGGTGGCCGTTATGGACATTTCATTCCAGCCGAGACTTCTGCGGACAGTGCTTTCCTGCGTAGTCCCCCCCTTGTTGACCTCTCTAGAGTGCCTGCAGTACTCCATGCATCCACTTCTCTCTTGATATCCGTTATCACCATGTATCTCTTATGCTTTCCTTTGGTCTTTAACCTCCACTTCGTTTCTGATGATCCCAATCCCCTGTCTGGGGGTTGGAGTGCGTGTCTTGTCTCTTTTCCCCGATCTTGAGGCTTTCCTCTCTCATGTTCTTTACCTCCAGCATGTTCCATTTTCGGTAAATTCCTGGGCTGAATGATCTTTCAATGTCGTCTGCCTGGCTGTAAAGCATGATTGTTAACGCTGGCTTTTCTCACCATTTACTCTTCTTCGACGAATTTCAGGAGTTGCTTCAACTCTGCTTGCCGACAATGCACGATGAAAATATTTCTTTCCTAATCACAAACTTTCAAGTGGCATGACTTCAAACAAAAGATCTGATATAAAGTGACCAGCTTGCTTCCTTCTGAATAACACTGTTATTCCAATACGTATAATTCTGATTCCACTTCTTAATTTATCCACTTCCCTTCTTGTTCAAGTCAAACAGCAGCAAAATACAAAGATGACGAATCAGAATATTATAGAACTTTGAAATAGCCTTTCATGGAATGGGGGCCCGGAATAGCTCAGTTGGTGGAGCATCGGACTCATAGTCTTGGGGTTGCGGGTTCCCATCTCCGCCGAGCCGTTTCGGTACAGGGGGATTTTTTTTTCCCTTGGAGTTCATTGGTTCCGACTCCATTCCCCACACAGTCCTTCAAATGAGACTATAAACCGAGGTTCCGTGTGTGAACGCACGCACATCTTGCACACACATAAAATCCCATCACCAACTTTCGGAAGAGAAGGCGAGTTTGGCCGTTGGTATGGATGTCACGTTACACATAGCATGAACCTTCCCCGAAGGTGGAGTATGGCTGCCTTAATGGCGGGATAAAAAAAAAAATGGTCATACACACAAAAGTGTCAGAATAATCAACATGATGATTGTGGACACTAAAAGAAAGAAAGAAAGAAAGAAGAAGAAGAACAAGAAGAAGAAGAAGAAGAAGAAAAACGCAGCTACGAGATTCCACTCTGATTATTTGGATCTTCAGCAATACACACAGTTTTGAAGGTGGGTTTGATTTTTGCCTGCGGCCCAAACGGAAACCGTGCATGGTTTTTGATAAAATAATGGCGGCGATACGATGAACAATTTCGCTGAGCAACATAGTGCTGAACAAGGTATACGGGGCGGTGCAGCCCGTTGTAATGCTTCACTGTCTAGTATGCGCGCTGTACTGCCATCATGCCGATGCAGAGTCGTAAGCAGCATGACACAGAAGACAAAGATCAGGACACTGGCATCCACTGTATGGTGGTGTGTTACCGCACAAAATGTCACCCACTGCACAAATGTCACGATGACATTTTGCGCAGTTATTCACTGCACAAATTGTCCACAATTGTGACAATTTGTGCACCTGTATGCCTTTTCTTTTCTTTTTTTTTTTTAAATCACTGCTGCATAATTGTCACAACTCTCTCTCTTATCTGTGTGGGTGTGGGTATGTGTGTGGGTGGATGGATGGGTGGGTGCGTGCATGCGTGCGTGCGAGTGTGTGTGTGTGAGTGAGTGAGTGAGTGAGTGTGTGTGTGTGTGTGTGTGTGTGTGTGTGTGTGTGTGTGTGTGTGTGTGTGTGTGTGTGTGTGTGTGTGTGTGTGTGAGAGAGAGAGAGAGAGAGAGAGAGAGAGAGAGAGAGAGAGAGAGAGAGACGGATACGGATACGGAAATTGCTGATTCAATGCTTTACATTAAGAAACAAGAACAGATCGTAACTTAAATGCTTTATATAGGTAAATGGACAGATTTCTAGTTGTTCGTTCATTATTGGAAGCTAGAAGTAAACTTAATCTGAAAAGACTTGGAAATCTGTAGTATTTCAAATGTATATAACGTTCTCTTATTTCGCTTAGTAAGGACAGCACAGAACAAAATGCACTTCATCTTCTTTCTCTCTTTTTTTTACAATGGACAAATCAAATCAACAGGGGTATGTTGTTTGTATCGACATCTATGTACAGCAATGTCTGAAATACCCAGTCTGAATCTTGTTGTAATAATCTTGACATGTCTGTCTAGATTTAACGTTAAATGCATTTTATCCATTGCTATTGTACAAAAGGTCTTATATACACTAAATCTGTCACTGTTCTTGACGTGAAAATCCCATTCTTGCCATCTGCAAAGTACAAGTCTTTCTTTAAAGTCAGCGATAAACTGTTCCACTCCCTCAACACCTTGGTTTAACCACACATAACCAAAACCAACATGTATAACTTACAGCGCGAATATCAGAGACGCCCAGTTTGTCTTATCACGAGAGTCTAACTCAAATAATGTTCTATATGCTTTTTCGCGGTAATCTTGACTCATCCATTCTTGTCAACTTTAACCAGTAGTGCATGCACCTAACGGCAGAATTTATGTAAACAGGGTATCTATTTGTCTCACCATACACAAGGTCATTCGGTGTTTGTAACTGAACTCCTAAAAACTTTTTCAGAGCAAAGAGATGTACTTTTTTCACAAAGTGTGCAGCATTACTTAGCCCCCACAATTCAGCACCATACTGAACAATGGGTTGTATCTGCGCGTCAAATAGTTTTAAATATACAGCAAGAGAATTGCATTTTTAACTACGTAATTTTTGCAATATACATAACAACGCATACTTTGCTCTGCAGGCAAGGTTCTTACAAGAAACAGTAAATCTCAACCGTGTGAAAAATAGATGCCTAAATATTTATAAACATTAACCACAGGCATAAGGATTCCATTGTAAGTCCAATGTTCACTAGCTGCTAAGTACCCACCTTTTCTAAATACAACTATATTACTTTTTATTCATATTCACATTCAGATGGAGTGTTGTTGCTGCCCTATGTAGACTATTTAGTTGCGTCTGTAGCCCAACTATTGTTTCCGACAGAAGAGCTATGTCATCTGCCAAAAGTAATATAAATAGTTTCAAATAATCATGCATAAATGTTGCACCATGCCTCCCATTTCTAATCACTTCTATTGCTAATTCATTTATAAATAAAGAGAACAGCAGTGGACTTGTAACATCCCCTTGTTTTACCCCCCGGGTACAGTTTATGTAGTCTGTCAATTTTGCACCAGAGCGAATTCTAGCTCTGACTGTAGAGTACATGCTATGAATACACCGAAAGAGTTTTCCTTTGATACCATTTTTTACCAGAATAGGCCACAGTAGATTCCTTTCTATAGAGTCAAAAGCTTTCTCAAAGTCAATAAAGGCGACATAGAGTTTACGGTTAAAGCAAAACTGTTTTTGTATTAAAGCTAATAATGTGTACATGTGATCAATGGTGGAGTATCCCCTTTTAAACCCCGCTTGATATTCCCCTGTGATATTATGCAGCTCAATCCATTCTTGAATCCTATTGTTTACTATAGAACTATAAACTTTACTACTTGTATTACATAATGATATCCCTCTATAATTACCGGGATCGTCTACATTACCTTTTTTAAATAAAGGTAAGACAATGGTTTCTGTCCAGTTATCTGGGAAAACTCCCTTTATCAAACAGAGTGTTAAACAGTTTAACAAAGAAGTCAATTACTCGATCACCAGCATTTTTCAGCAACTCGCCAATAATTTCATCTGGACCAGCGGATTTACCGTTCTTTAACTTTCTTATAGCCAATAACACTTCTTCTCTAGATATTGGGCGGTTCATGGAACCACCATCTTCATATTCATCAAAACTATCATCAATGATGTCGTTAGATACTAATGTAAATTCGTTTTCTAAATTTGTTTCAAGCAACTGTTTAAAATGTTTATACCAATCATCAATTGTTATATTGTTACGTGGCTGCTTTCGTTTTGAAGACATTTTATGGACATTTACCCCAAAACTCCCTTTGATCACTTATGGAATCACCAACGCCCCTAACAATTGCTCATTGTGCTGATTTTCTTTAAATTTTAACAAATTCTTATACTCTCTCCTAGCTATGCAGTAAGCATCACGATCAGAACTATCCTTCGTTTGCCGAAATATGTGTGTAGCAATCCTTTTTGCTTTCGATTTACTTAGTTTACATTCTTTGTCATACCAGTCATTTTGTTCATCAGTATTGTTCAAACAGAATTGTTTTTCCATGCAAGAAGAGTAAGTTTTAATACATGTAAGAAACATATTCAAAGCTTCATTGCAGTCACGATCAATCATATCAATAGCACTGTCAAGAGATGACAATGCTTCATCTGAATGCATTGCAGTGACATAAGTATGTTCAAAAGAAGGCTTCCACACAAACTTTTTAATAACCTCACGTTCCTTTCCAGCGATCAATAACCCAGGGTTTAGATTTGGCAATTCAAAATGAAGCTCGACGGGTAAATGGTCAGATTCTAATCGTTCTGATATATATATAAACTGCAAGACGATAGAACAAGTGAAAATAATTCTCGAGATATCAAAAAATAGTCATTTACACTACACCCTGACTCTGATATATAAGTGTAGTGCCCATCGAGGTCCCCATGACATATTCCATTTAATATACACAATCCAAGTGAAGTACACATATCCAACAAACATTTTCCATAGCCATTGATTATACTGTCGGAAGATTTTCTTTCCGAAAAATTGGAGCAACTGGTTAGATCAACACCATACTCATCATGCTCATAAAAAATATCTTGAGAGACATTTGCAGTTCTACTGTTCAAATCTCCGGATAGAATCACATGTATATTGTTCAAGTCAAGCATACACTCAGTAAGGCAATCTTCCAGAGAACATATACCGTTGTCTATATCAAAATAAGCATAATAAGGTGAACCCTCAGGAGGCACATATGCACAAACATACAACACATCTTCTGCAAGATCAAACAAAATCCCGTCAATCAAAAAAGAAAAGAGCATTTGAGCAATCTACCTGGAGTTCTCTGACATAGTGTACAAAAATCATTCTTAATCAGACATATTACCCCTCCTGAACGTCTGCCTTGTCTAGTAAACTTAACAGCAGGTTTGCTAAACACAGTATAACCCGTAAAACACATTGAATTCAAGATGTTCAACAAAAAGTCTCTACCAGACAGATAAAGTCAAATTTGGACAAATAAGAGAGAAAATCTTTATTGTGAATCTTAGAAAGAATTCCATTAATATTCCAGTGCAGGAACGTAAAAAATATTTTGAATGTGTATTATTCATTTTATCTCCGTTATCAAGCAAGCAGATATGTTTACCTTTGTTACAATTCTCGTTACGTCTTTCATGATCAGACACTGACAGCTCTCTCTCATTGGCATAAATAGGAATAAAAAACACTGTCATCGCTGCTACACTTTTTCTTTTTGTGACCACCCCCTATTCTTATCCGTTGTGACACCACGTGCTCTTTCACTGGCATGAACAGGAATAAAAACACTGTCATCGCTGCTACACTTTTTCTTTTGTGACCACCCCCTATTCTTATCCGCTGTGACACCACGTGCTCTTTCACTGGCATAAACAGGAATAAAAAAACACTGTCATCACTGCTACACTTTTTTCTCTTGTGACAGCCCCCTATTGTTTTCCGCTGTGGCACCACGTGCTTTCTCTGAAATAAGTCTCTGCTCTGCATTATATCATCCCTAGTTCTCTGGTCAGCTGTGTCATTGTCATTAGACGGAAAACATGCCAATTTTTCACTTTCATAACAATACATTTCACTATAATCGGAAGAAACAAAATCTGAAAGCTGGTTACCATCACTATATTTACAAAACACATACTCATACTCCGCGCCACCACAGAACCCATGTTTACATTGTCAGAGGCAGAATGTTCACTCACTGTGGCAGCGTCGTTGTCCGCATCGCACACTTCCTTCTCGGCACGGGATTTTTGCACACACCACACTGAAGATACCGGTGTCACTGTAGGGCGGCCTCCCCCCCTATATTATTTCTTTTAGGTTTTTGTCCATCACTGTCGTCAAGGCCATACTTCTTCCCCTCGACAAAGATGATGATCGAAGATCATGGCCACACGTTTTCCCCTCACTCTTTAGTTTCTTTAAGTGAGGGGTTAGTTTTTCTTCCTTACTTCTCTGACTCTAAATGAGAAGTCCTCCCCTATAAACACCTGTGTTCCCTTAAGCTTATGTCTTGCTTTCAAGATCTTAGCTTTGTCCTTGAAAAACGTACAGCAAGCGATGACCGGTGAGCTGTCCTTTTGAATTCAGGCGGTGGAGTCGGTCGAAATGGATGTCTCCAGTCATATCCAGCTTGTCCACAAGCAAGTCATGGACAAGGTTTTCACAGTCTTGCTGGGTTTCATTTTCCCTCCGGAAAAGTCCATGAAAGATCAGGTTGTTACGTTTTGAGCGGCCTTCCAGATCATCCACCTTTCGCTCCAAGAAATCCATTTTCTTCTGTAGGCTGTCATTGCTAGTGCGGAGACAATCATTTTCCTGTCGCAGCTCCGTCACTTCCTGCTTCAGAGAACTTAACTCTCCATGAAGCGCAGCGAATCCATCACTCAGGTTCTTCAAGTCGCCCATCATCCCATCAAATTTCGTGTTCAGCGACTGGAGCATGGCCATCAGATCGAGGTTCGAAGGATGTTGGGAGGTTGGTGTAGTTCCTGAAGAAGCAGTTGGCGTGCGTCCTGAGGGCTTGTCCACACTCTCCCTGCGGTCTCCACTTGTTAGGTTGGTCTGTCGCAGAGAG